>MU968382.1:23193888-23488077 GCA_034641835.2 Pinus albicaulis | reverse complement strand
GACAGAGCTTGTCAAAACGAATTTGGAAAGTGGCTACAGTGGGCAGAGCAGTTGAAATTAACATATCAACAAAAAGTAATAGAGAAAGGTGCCAAACAATTCATTTTCTAACAGAGTGATGGCTTCATGTTGTTTGAAGAAGACAAAACTTAAGTCAATACGTTTTTTTCTTTCCAAACGCGTGTTTATGTTGAGACAGAGAGCTCTCAAGTGGTGTTCGGCCGATGTGTTGTTTTTTCGAATGCGTGTTGTGAAGAAAAGTAGAGGAAGTCTGTTGTGTAACCAGCTCCAGAAATAGAAGAAAATAGATATCAACGCCTTATAAATAAGCCACTTCGAGGGGGAAACCTCCAATACATTACATAAATGAACAATTCTTAGATGATACAATTTACAAAACCTCCTTTCTATATATAGGAGTCCATGGGGCCATAATGTAATCCTAGTGGGCCACAATGTAATCCTAGCCGACCTAACAATAATAATTTAAGGGCACAATAATAACAAAATGGGGGTTACAAGGGTACAATAATAACAATAAGGGGGTTACACTAACAATAATAAGGGACTATACTAGTGATATAGGGACCTAACATGCCCCTCTCCCTCAAAAAAGTGTTGTCCTCAACGCTTGAGTAGCTCCGGGTGCTTCTGTATAAAATTCTCATCCTCCCATGTAGAATCTTCAGTGGGTAAGTTCTTCCACTTGATGAGATACTCTGAAATTGATCGATTCTGTAGCTGTCGAGTTCTTGTTTCCATGACCGCTTCGGGTTCCAATATGATTTTTCCTTCCTCATCAAGTTCTGGCAATATTGTTTGAACTGGAAGATTTTCACCTATAACCTTCTTTAAGCATGAAACATGGAAAATCGGATGCACTCGTGAAGAAGCAGGAAGCTCCAATTTGTATGCCATAGTACCAATCTTTTGCAACACCTTGTAAGGACCATAGTACTTTGGCGATAATTTATTATCCTTCTTAGCTTGCTTGAGGGACATTTGTTTGTATGGTTGTAGCCGTAAAATACCCAATCTCCTACATCAAAACTTCTCTCACTGCGATGTTGATTTGCCTATTGTTTCATTCGATTTTGTGCCAAATTTAGGTTATCCTTTAAGAGTTGGAGAACTTCTTTCTGATGCTCAATGTGATCTTCCACTGCTTGAACCTTCGAATTTTTCCTTAAATATGATGTGATGGATGGTGGATGATATCCATAAAGTGCCATAAATGGGGTCATTTTTGCTGTAGTATGGAAGGAAGTGTTATACCACCATTCAGCGAGAGGTAACCACTTGACCCATTGTGTTTGTTTATCATATACAAAACAACGAAGATATCCTTCCAAACATTTATTTACTATCTCAGTTTGACCATCAGATTGAGGATGATAAGATGAGCTATGAGCTAATTTAGTACCCAAACAAGAAAATAACTCTATCCAAAAATTTCCCGTAAAAATGGGATCTCTGTCGCTCACAATAACCCTTGGGCTTCCATGTAGCTTTTGAATTCTGTCCACAAATGTAGTAGCAACCGTACTTGCTTTAAATGGATGAGATAATGCACAAAAGTGTGCATACTTGGTAAGTCTATCAACTACCACCATGATGACATTCTTTCCTTCAGACTTAGGTAAACCTGTGATAAAATCCATTGAAATCTCCTCCCAACGCTGACTTGGAATGGATAAAGGTTGTAGAAGTCCCTGGGTCTTAATTGTCTCCACTTTATTCTGCTGGCAAACCAAACATTCCGCCACAAACTTTTGAATATCAGATTTAAGGCCATCCCAAAAAAATTCTTTCTTCACCCCGTGGTAAGTTTTTAAAAATCCTGAGTGTCCTCCTAAAGGAGAAGTGTGCAATTCCAGAAGAATCTTTTGTGTTAGTTGGGAATTCTTACAAAGATATAAGCGATCTTTGTACCATAAGGAATCATTTTTCCAACTAAATGTATCAGATGTACTAGGATCTTGCCGCAACTTTTGAATGAGTGTCCATACATCTTTGTCCTTCTTCCATTCATCTCTTGCTTCAGTTATCCAATCTGGTTGGATAATAGAAATGGCACAAAGCAATGCTTCCACCTCTTCATCTTTTCTTGAGAGTGCATCTGCAACAACATTAAGCTTTCCTTTTTTGTAGATTATTTCAAAGTCATAACCCAACATCTTTGTGACCCATTTTTGCTGCTCTTCCGAAGATAGTCTTTGTTCCAAAAAGTGTTTAAGACTATCATGATCAGTTTTTACCTTCAAGTGTCTTCCCATTAGGTAAGTTCTCCATTTCTTTAGTGCATGCAGTATTGCTAACATTTCCTTCTCATAAATAGGTTTCTGTAAATACTTTCCTTTGATTGGACGACTCTCAAAAGAAATGGGTCTTCCTTCCTGCATTAAAACTGCACCAATTCCATTTCCTGAGGCATCACATTCCACAATAAAGGTTTTTGTGAAGTCTCGCGTAGCTAAGACCGGTGCTAGGCACATTGCCTCTTTAAGATGTTCAAAGGCCTTAGTTGCTTCAGGAGTCCATGAAAATGCATCTTTCTTCAATAATGTTGTTAGAGGTGTCGCTATTTTCCCATAATTCTTAACAAAATTACAATAATACCCTGTTAACCCAAGAAATCCTCGCAACTGCTTTATGGTTGTGGGGACTTTCCATTCCTTAATGGCTTTAATTTTGTTAGGGTCTACTTTAACACCCTCGTGAGATACAATATGACCCAGATATTCCACCTCTCGTACTCCAAAGAAACATTTGGATTTTTTTGCATATAATTGTTTCTCCTGCAATAGTTTGAGCACCCTGTCAACATGTTCAACATGATCCTTCCAAGACCTACTGTAGATTAGTATATCATCAAAAAATACTAGCACAAATTCTCTAAGGAAGGGTTTGAAAATGGAATTCATCAACCCTTGAAATGTAGAAGGTGCATTGGTAAGGCCAAAAGGCATGACCAAAAATTCATAATGACCCTCATGAGTTCGAAATGTTGTTTTTGGAATATCTTCATTCTTCATTCTAATTTGATGGTATCCTGAACGAAGATCCAGCTTGGTAAAATAAATTGCCTCATGTAATTCATCCAATAATTCATCAATCACAGGAATGGGAAATTTATCTTTAATGGTGAGCTTATTAAGCTCCCTATAATCCGGACACATTCGCCATGATCCATCCTTCTTGTGTACCAATACTACAGAAGCAGAGAAAGAACTTTGACTAGGTTGAATTATACCTGCCTCTAACATTTCTGCAATCATGCGTTCAATTTCGCTCTTTTGGAAGTAAGGATATCTATAAGGCCGGATGTTTGGAGGAACACTTCCTGGAATCAAATGAATAGCATGATCATGATCACGAATAGGTGGGAGTCCTTTTGGGAGTTTCAAACACCTTGGAATGATTGTCCAAGACTTGTTGGAGATCTGCAGAAATAGATGATTTTGATGTTGGAACTTCTAGTGAGCATAATTGTGCAATTACGCCTCGTTGTTCTTTCTTTAGAAGCTTTGTCATGCTATTAGAGCTTATTATCCTTCCTGGCTTCCCTTCAATACCCCGTAGTTCGACTTCCTTTCCTTCTGAAAAGAATTTCAAGAAAAGTTCTTGAAAATTAAAAGCTACCGTCCCCAAAGATTGTAACCATTGTACTCCTAGTACAACATCAGCACCTCCCATAGGAATGGAAAGCATTGGACTAGTCAACACATATCCCCCCATGGTTAGCTTGATGTTATTGCATTTTCCAGAGCAATTTATAGTTCCTCCATTTGCAACCATCACTTGACATTCTGGTGCTGGGTATAGGAAACAATTTAATTCCTTGGCTACCTTACAATGAATAAAATTATGGGTGCTACCTGAATCAATCAACACTATTACCTTTTTCTTCTTGATTTGTCCTTTTATCTCGAGAGTTTGAGTAGTGGTAATTCCTGCCAGTGCATTACACGATATGGTCGGATTCATTTCTTCCTCTTCTGGGGCTGGTTCCTGGTGTATATCCTCTTCTTGTTCATTTTCTTCTTCCTCTTCACAATCTATGTAAAATAATTTCTTCTCAGCACACTTATGACCTTTAGTGTATTTGCTATCACAACCGTAGCAAAGCCCTTTTGCTCTTTTTTCTTCCAATTGTTGTGGTGTCAACCTTGTAGGTTGTGGAAATCTAGGCGTAGCAACACTTCCTTCTTTATAGAATTGAGTGGTAGGCTTCCTTGTCGCCATTATTTTACATTCAACTTTTCTTGCCAACTCGAATGCCTTCTCCAATGAATCCGGTTCCAAAACGCGAACTTCGTGTTGGATGTTATTCTTTAAAGTGCCTATGAAGAGATCGATCCTGTGTTCTTCTAGAATATCAGTTACCCTTCTATTCAATTTTTGGAAGTCCTCAATGTGCTGCCCCACTAAACCCTTTTGTTTGAGATTTATCAATTGGCTAAAGAAGGTGTTGCTCTTTGTATCCTCATAATGTGCTATCATTTCCTCCGTAAAAATTGACCAAGTGACAATTTTTTTACGGAAGCAAAGCCATCAATACCATACAAATGTATTTTGTTCTAAATGTAAAGTTGCAATGCGTACCTTTTGTGTGTTTTGCACATTATGGAGATCAAAATATTGCTCCATCTCTAGTATCCATGTTACAGGATCCTTTCCATCAAACTTCCTCATATCCATTTTTGGAATATGGTGGTTCTTCCCACCAACATTCGAGTTTATGAAATCACGATTAACATTTATTTTGTTCTCATCATGAGGTTCTTCTCCTATATTTCCGCCATTAGGAATCATTTCTGGTTTTAAGCTTGTCATCAAGCCTTCCACGTATGATTTTAGATCATTCTTCATGTTTTCTATGTTTTCCTTCATGTCATCCATCTTAGCTTCCATGCCCACTTCCATGCCATCCATCTTAGCTTCCATGCCATTCATCTTAGCTTCCACGCCATCCATCTTAGCTTGCACACCATCCATCTTAGCTTCCACGCCTTTCTTCAAACCTTCCATCTTCACTTCACCATCCATCTTAGCTTCCATGCCTTTCTTCAAACCATCCATCTTCACTTCCACACCTTTCTTCAAAACTTCCATTTCATTTTGGCCGCTTCAAGTAGAGTGAATTTGTTGCACTTGTTCTGTAATTTCATAGATCATGTTGCAATTCTTCATCTTCATGAGTCATGGTAGCCTTTCAAGGCTTGATGGGTTGAATCTCTTTTTAGGGGCCATTTTAGAATCCAATATTGATATCTATTCTACAAGATGCCCTTGGAATCAATTCAACTTGATTCTTCAAACAAGACTTATGCAATTCGGAAAAAAATACACACCTTTTACTAGCTTTTAGGAGCTCGATATTGAAATTCAATTATCTCTGTAGTTGAAAATCTTTGATATCTGAAATTCAGCCCTGTAGTAGATCTCTGAAGCTTCTTTCAAATGCCACAGGTCTGACCTGATTTGGATTCTCCAAGACAAATTTGTGTCCAATCTCCCACAATGACCTAATTCTGGACTGGTTCAGTAGAGCGAACTTGTACGACTTGCCACGTGTCACTGTTTTGTCTTTTGTCTCTGAAATTGATAGCCCAGAAACTTCAGTCTGTGTACTTGCGACCACATTTTACGGCACTTAAATCCAATGCCCAGAGAGAGAGTTATTGAATTTGTCCCACGATCACCTCTTTGAGATGCAATTCAGGAGCCTGAAAAAGCACTACCTTCCACAGATCATATCTCCAAAAATATTGCGAACCAAGCTCTGAAATTTTTTGACGAATTTCCTCAAGATTTCAGCTTCGCACCATATGAATTTCAGACTCTGAACCTTCGTACAAAAAAAATTTATAGCGCAAATTCCACGATGACCTGTTTATGAGCCTGAAAAAATACCTAACTTCCACAGATGATATCTCCTCAAATATTGCGAACCAAGATCTGAAATTTTTAGAAAACCTTCCTCAAGATTTCAGCTTCGCACCCTTGAAATGTCAGCTTCTGAAGCTTCGTAGAAAAAAAGTTATAGCGAAAATGCCACGATGACCTGTTTGGAGCAGCGAAACCCTAGAATCCCAAAGCTCCGATACCAAATGTTGTGTAACCAGCTTCAAAAGTAGAAGAAAAGAGATATAAACGCCTTAGAAATAAGCCACTTCGAGGGGGCAACCTCCAATACATTACATAAATGCACAATTCTTGGATGATACAATTTACAAACCTCCTTTCTATATATAGGAGTCCATGGGGCCATAATGTAATCCTAGTGGGCCACAATGTAATCCTAGCCGACCTAACAATAATAATTTAAGGGCACAATAATAACAAAATGGGGGTTACAAGGGTACAATAATAACAATAAGGGGGTTACACTAACAAAAATAAGGGACTATACTAGTAATATAGGGACCTAACAAAGTCACATGATTATAAATATGAGAAACCAATGATCAAACAAAACATATCGCGAGAGCTCTTACGTGGTGTTGGGTTAACGCCTTGGTTTTTCAAACACGTGTTATTAAGATAGAGAAACGGGCACCCAAATCAATTCGAGGCCACACGAATAAAATGGTGTTGTCTATTATATCTTTGGTAAACATTACAATCCTGTATTTTTAAGTTATTAGTCCCTATAGGGATAGTGACTATTGTAATCGAAATGCCTTGGTTTTCAAATTAATTAATAAGCTTTAAGACTTTCAACTTATTCATTAAATTTATTCATTAATAATATTTAAGACTTTCAACTTATGTTGGGTTAGATATATGGTATTTTTTTAAGCAGTCAGATCAAATATCAAACATGTCAAATATATGGAAGTTTTTGTTTTTACCAACTAGCAAAATCTTCTTCTTGTTTGGCCTCTTAATTAGGAAAATTTTGGAATAACTTAGAATATCAATAAGTAATATAGAGGATTTTGAGTTAGAGTGATCTAATGCTATTTCTACCTTAACATTAATTCTCGTTAAACATTTTAGGTTAAGAAAATACTTTCTATGGCTACTATATTATGATGGAAGGTAGCACTATACTCCTTTCATGTGTAAAAAAACACATCTCGCATAATAGACAAACATATAATCTTTGTAAACATAGAGTCTGGCATATGAGACATGGATTAGTAATCAATAGAGCCGGTGCAAACAGGCCCCAACAAGTATAGGTCCAAACAGGTAGTAATAATTCATTGAGCAGATTTAGACAAGCCCGAGCAAGTACATACCCTAGCCAAAGCCAATACAGACCTTGCCCTTACTCTATTTTGGTCTTTAGTCGCACAACATAAGAATGAGCTACCTTGGATCCACAACCGGTTTTTCCAAGAAAAGGAAATGAGCTTCCTTTGGTGATGGTACTAGATCCACAAGTGGTTCTACCTGAGAAAAAGAAAGGAAGGATCATCTTGGTGACACTTATTTTTCTCTTGGGTACTGGATTCCCTCTTCAGGTTAGTTTTTACCTAAACAGAAAGATCTAGTTATTCAATTAACTAAGTATTTTCTTTCACTCCTCGAAACGCACTAACCATGCATCCTGTATCAACTAAATTTTTATAGGTTAGAGCTAACTCTAATATTAATACTAGAGTTACTATGGGAAGAATCTCATTGGGATGAGTGATTACTATTAGACCTCCACCGAATAATAAAAATTCTCCTACTATGCTACTATCAGGCCATGTTCACCTGAGACTTTTGTTTAGCCACTCTGCCAATACTCCACTCTAACTATGCATAACTGCTAATTTGCCATGAATTTGGCCCATCTACACAGTTTAACTCTGCAAGTTTGGCTTTGAGGTTCCTGACTTTGAATGGAAATAACTTACAATTCAGGAGGCCACTTCCAAGTTCCACATACCATTGGAATTCTCTTTCAGAGCTCTTTTCAACAAAGTAGGTCCCAGCTATATTTGAGATAATATTCTATACAAGAAATGGCTCCAAATTCTTTGCATTATTTCCACCTTTTCCTTTTACACTTTGAGTTGATATTTATTCTCTTAGAAATCTTATTTGCTTCTTCCTTCATCCTCATCACCTTTGCCATCAATGAAAACATATTATTAACATAATCACAAGAAATTAGTAAAAGCATGGTCTCAAGGGGAGAGTATTTGTTAGTCGGAAGGAAACATGGTTTAGTTAGGTCCACAGTATCATCTAGGAACATATAGGATCATCAACATGGTAATTTCTTCCCTTGTAGCGGTCAACTAGCTCGTTGTGCCATTTCTCTGCCACCTGAGCCAACCATGTTGTCCCTCGCCCATCTGTATTGATCATATGTTTGAAGGTGGGCCTCCTGAACCTAAAGGTATGTCTTGTCATTTGGTAAATGAGTATCAAGTTTAATTATCATGGACACCTATTGGCATGGATTGATGGGGGGATTCAACAGAAAGAGTGGGCTTAGTTTGCGCTTTTGTCCCTGTGACCTCTTTTGGATGTTACCATTGGATTTTAGTCCTGTGGGATGTCCTTTACTAACCATTTGGTTTTAAGGTGGTACTAATTGGGAAACCCCGATTTTGATTGCATGGTCCCTCTCCCTTATCCACATTTACATTAATGGGAAGGGTTTTTAAGCCTAGTGTTTCCTAGTTTTGACCCAAATTCTCATGGGTCATTCCACTACTTTTAGCATGTCATAATAGTTTTATGTTATTTACATATATGTTGTTAAAAATGTAGTTCAACTGTTTATACATGACACAATTCCAAATGTTTACTATGGGACCTCCACCAACTAATAAAAATTCTCCTAATACGCTATTATCAAGACATGTTTGCCTGATACTATTAGGCAAATCTTTTATTGTAGGATACCTTTCTTCTTCAAAGAACATATTCCTATAAGGAACTTATCCAATGCCCTAGTGAGCTGACAAGGCCTTTCAAAGCCTAGAATGAAGTACATACCGGTCGTATTGTCACTAATAACTTTAGCCTTCCTTGGCCCACCTTGGCAAGCTTTCAACATAGCTATTGATCCGTAATGAAGTCGTAATCGGCCATAAATAAATCCTAACTCTTCCCTGGACCATACCCCCACCCAGGGAGTAAAGCCTTGGAATATAACTAACTAGTAAGCTCGCAGGTGCAACTATGCCTACGTTTCTACTTGTGGATAAATTTTTGTCTGAAAGCATATCAAATGGTATTTCTCTTTCTAAATATTTCCACCTTCATAACCCAATAAGGGACCAAGAGGAATCGTGGGTCTTTTTCATCATTAAGTGTTTTTCCCATTGTCTTCTTGGTTATGTTTTAGGAAGGCACACCTCTTTTGTTCGCCACTTCATAAAGCAAGTGAAGATTTACCGAATACGTATTTTCTTAGTGAAGAATTAGAAGGTGAATTGTGGGTTACCAAGGGTATAACTGCTCAAACCTCCCAACTTAGTAACTTTTCATATTTCCTATACAAGTATTAAGAAGATAATCATAAACAAACTTCAATTTGGTAGGGTGAAAAAATTAACCATGTTTACCTTAAACTGTTGTTGCATCACAAAAGTGGTTGAACCACTAGTGTATGATCATATATAGAGGGAAAGATTATCTTAATCCAAGACCCTTGTTAAAGAGGGGAATAGAAATACCTCCTAATCACTTTTTCTTTTCATCCACGAGCAGTTTCAAAATGCTAGCTTGAGCACGTCCTAGTTCCATTGTTTAAGTCGCCATCTCAAAATGCAGACCGAAGTAAATTTTTCTTAATGGTTGTTTCCTATGCACCTTCAAAGAACAAGTGCATGTTTAGACAGATGGAAAATATGCACATATTAACCTGGAACATTGAGGATTACATGAAATTAACCTAACAAGTCAGCCCATTCTCCAATGTTATTTAGAATTATTAATTGGGGAATTGGGAATAAGTGTTTCATTATTTTACTTTATTTTGAAAAATATTGCTAAGCAAAGGTAGGCTAATTCGAGTGGGCTGAAATGAAACATACTTTTCTACCACTTTGGCTCATTATTTCTATCACATTAGCTTACCTCTCTCTACGTATCCCTACTCCTAAACTATTATGTTTCCCCCCTTGCTATGTCATCTTTGCTACATTTTCTTCCCGAAATAGTAAAATAAACGTGAATAAGACTTAGTCTGAAGCTCATGCTGCTCATGTTGCCAAAATTTCGAGGGTTTTTTAATTAACTTTAGTGAAAAAAATTCCAATCACCAAAGCCTAGCGTATGCCTTCATCCTCCATTACAAAGTCTACATTTTCATTGTATTTATTTGTGTCATTAGAGTTAGATCCTTAATCTATGATTGAATTGGTATAATGTATCATGTTCCTTATTGTTTTTTGGCTAAGATTGATGGTTAACATTTGTCATATTTATTTGAATTTAATCTTATTCTTGTCCAAGCTAGTGAGTTCTCTCATAGAGCAGACCCACAAATTGTCTTGAATTTTATATGGATTAGAAATTATACAAATAAATTACTGGAAGTTATGATTATGTAGATGAAGGACATTAAAGCCTGTGTCAATTTTCCTGTAGGTACTATGGAGCCTCAAGACTGCCTCAATTTTGATGCTCCTTTTCACTATCTTTCCTTCCTTTCGACAACACCATAAGCTCAAAAAAGTGTTGAAATGTTCATTTTGACTTGGTAAGGTATCCTAATGATCTATTTTTCATATTTTCAATTGTTCCTTATTATTAGAATGAATTTTTTATTTAGCTACGCAATTAATGCAATTATGCAGCCAAACTTTATTTATGTAGCCACCGCCATGGTTCGATAGGTTTTAAGGTATTAATGGAGCAGCGAAATATATGGGTAGTTGAAAAATGATCTGGTCATGGATCCTATCCTATTCGTCCGTCCAAAATCAAGAAAGAAATCACCGAAGAACATTGTCAAAGGAGCGGTCAACTGGGAGCTGGAGCAAGCGAGCGAGAAAGTTTGAGCTTCACGATTTGCTCTGCCACGTAGAAAATCGTGAAGCAAAGGAATTATATTTTATGTTCAGAGTTATAGATAAAAATTTCTTAGTCTTTGAAGGCGTAAAGGCCTCAGAACATTTAATGCCAGGCTTTTATAAATAGCAGGCTAAGTAATTGTGTAAAGAATGCGAATTATTGCGAGATTGTGACATATTTTAAAAACTCTGCTTTTATCCTTTAATTGAATGAAGAAGCATTCCAGAATTCTAATGCAAATTTAGTCAATAGTATATTCAAACCATCTATTGTGGAGGTCCCCTGCAACCAAAAAGGTTTTCATTTCATTTTCGTTATTTAATTGTCATTACATAGCTTAAATTTTTATGCGTTTACAGTGTGCTGTAGTATAGATGTGTGCTCTGTTTTCAGTCTTATTTCCATTGCAATTATTTTTAGATTTATAATTTTCATTTCATTTATTGTTATCGTTATTTCCAGAATATTTTCATGACTAGAGTAGATGCTTTGTTTCTTTCATAGATTTAAATCTTAGATGGATAAAACATAGAGGTAGTTTATCATAGATCAATTTATTTTCTTTACATGCAATGGAAGTTTATCATAGATCATTTCATTTCCTCTTCATGTAATAGAGGTTTATCACAGATCAATTTATTTCCTCTTCATGCAATAGAAGTTTATCATAGATCAGATATTGTGAAATATGTTTTGGAAGATTTATCTTTTCGTTTTAGATCAATTTTGTCTTATGAGCTCAATTAAGTTTTATTTCATAAACATAGATTTCTTTTATGAGCATAAAATAGTTTTTATTAATTCTTTAGGATAAGTTTCATTCACATGAAATTTTCAAAAAGACATAGAAAATAGAATTTCTTTTTGGTTTTAGAATTTTAGTTCTTTTCAGAACCAATCCTTAGCTACTAACAAGAATTTTCGTTTCAATTTTCTAGAACTTAGTTAAGTTTGGATTTAATTTAATTTTTCATAATTCAGTTTTATAAATTCATTCAAGAACATATGGAATAAAAAAATTTTCAAAAAAAAATTGCACATACCACCAAAACAAACTAAGTAAACAAGGCTTCTAGCATATACAGTGCATTTTCACTTCACAAGGTTACCTACTATGGTCGATAATTTATGATAGTAATTTAAGAACATTAAATTGACTAAAAATTTTGGCGTCATTGCTGGGGAAGTGTAATTAGGAGCCTTATTTATTAATCCATAATAAATAAATGAAACACAACAACAAACAACAAAAACATATAAAAATTACATGCATAGAGAAAGAAATTCTAGAGGTACATTCATAGCTAGAGGTAGAAGTTTGATTCCAACAACAACACTCACCCCATCAAGACGTCGTAGTGCCACACCACCCACCCAAACCCTCATACCATTTTTAGCAGGTAGACATAGACTTCCTGAGGTATTAAGATCATAAATTCAACCTAAAGGTTAACCAACTTCATCAACTGAAGCAGTTGTGGAAGAGAAAGATCCCACATCCCCAACAGAAGTAGTAGTATTTCTAACCTCTACTGGAGAATAAATTTTATCCCAAGAGCTATAAATTCCTAGCGAAGAGGATGAAGAAGAGATATTCTTTAATATACCATTGATAGAAGAACTAGAAGAATCAGAAGAGAAACAAACAATTCCAAACCTAGAATCCTATATCAGTTCTGAAGAATCTACAATGGAATGAGAAGGGGCAGGAGAAGTACACAATGTGAATGATGAACAGATAAGACTAGGAGGAGGTGGAACTATTATTGGAGGTGGATGTAGAGGAAGAGGAAGAGATGGAGAAAGAGGAAGAGGTGAAGGTAGAGGAGGTAGGGGAGAAGATAGAGACAGAATAGATCTAGATCTCATTGGATTTCCCATACTAGATGAAGATACTACTGCCAAAATGAAAAATATCTCACCCTTTATCCTTCCTAATTTATGCGGATTGAGAAGTGAAGATCCTGAAACATTTTTTTTTGAATTTGAAGTTTTATGTAGATCATATGACTACTTACTTGATTCTCAAAAATTGAAATTCTTTCTAGCCACTCTTAAGGATGCAACATTAAAATGGTTTATGGGCTTAATAACACATTCTATTAGGACATGGGAAGACATCAAGAGAGAATTCCTAGAGAGATATAAGGAATATTGCACATCTCATAATCGGAAGGATGAAGTTCTTAAGATGATGCAAAGAGAGGATGAAAACTTGGAGGATTTAATTGAAAGGTTTAGTTATAATCTAAAGAGGGATAAGATGGAAAATCTGGATGAAGACACTTTAAAAGCTATCATGTTTAAAGCCATTAAAGATGAATGGATAGATATCCTTAACATGATGCGAAAAGGATACATTTCTCGACTATCACTACCTGAAATTTCTAAATTATGCATACATATTTCAAGAGGTAAGTAAAGAATTGGGAATAATTCAAGAGATCTTGCTCTCTCTAGAATCAATAGATCTACAGCTGGAATAGTAAGTATGGTTGAAATAGGAAATTATCTTGATGAATTTAAAACATATATTTTAGGGAGTCTTAGTGAAAAAATAGGCACCTTGAAATTATAAAACAAGCAAAGAGTTGAAACTGATGCCTGATCTATTTTTTTTGCTAAGTGTAGAATGAAACATGCCTGAAGAGAATGTCCTCTTGATTTAAAAATCATAGAAACATGTGTCTTATGTATATAAAATCATGAAACAAAGAAGTTTCCTTCCATTCCAGGTCTTAAAGTTGTCTACCAAGAGTAAATAGTTCCAAACCATGTAGACCATATTTGTTTTGTTGCTAGAAGACCATGGAAAGGATCCCAAGGTCAAGGTTTCAATGCACAAATGTATACCCAGCCCCCAAAAAATAACTGGATAACATCAATGTCATGGAAACAACCTGGGTCTCAACCCCAACCTTGGACACAAGGATGGAAAAATCCTTATGGCAGATACTCTCAATATCACTAGTATCCACAACCTTATCCAAAATTTCCACCACAATATTTTTCTCAGACGAGTCAACAAGCTAAACCTCAATTTCAAAATCAAAATCCACAACTTTCATTACCATTTCCACAAAGGCAAAACCAACTACCTTCTCAACCAATTCCAAACCAAAACAATAAAAATGCACAACCTGTTTACAACATGGAGGGACAAAATTTTCAAACTTATATGATAACTCCACTAGATCTTAATAATGTTCAACTTAGATATGGTAGAATATTAGAAAATAAATTACCTTCTGTTGTTATTGAGGAAAGAGAAAAAGATGATCATTCTGATGAAGAGACGTCTCTTCATCAAAATCAAAATCTTCAAAAGAAAAATAATCATTTTGAAGGAGAGACATCTCTTCATCAAAATGAAAATCTTCAAAACCAAACACATGATACACCAATAAAATAAACTCACATCATACAAAAAACCTTCAGTGTCTATAACAAAACCTCCTTTCCCTGAAAGATTACAAATTGATAAAGGAGTAGAAAAACAAATCATGTTTCCTAATTATGATATGTTAGATGAACTAGATAATGTCTATATAAAAATACCTTTGTTACAGCCCATCAAATAAATTCCAATCCTTGCAAAGAAAATAAGAGATTTTAGTATAAAGAAACATGGGAGAAAAAGAATATAAGTAAAAATAATACAACTAGTCGGAAAAATTGCAGATATCATGATCGGAAAAACAACAATACAAAAATATTTGGATCCAAGAAGTCCCATTGTGAAGAGACACATTAATGGTATCGAAATCCCGAAAACATTGAACGACTTAGGAGCAACCATAAACATCATGAGTAAACAAACTACAGAACAAATAAAACTTCCAAATCTTCAATATACACCTACATTGTTACAATTGGCAAACATACCTATAATTAAACTTGATGACGTATTAGAATAAATTTATGTATCCTTATATTCTTGGGAATATCTAGTTGAATTTATGATATTAACTCCCAAATATAACTTAGGAGTACATCCATTGATATTAGGAAGACATATTTATCTCTGATGGAAGTTCAACAAAGAAATTCACATTATATCCTCCAGCAAAATCAATGATAGAAATATAAACTGAGGAATGGATGGATGATGACAATGACATACAACCTATTTTTACTATCTCCCAAATTAGTGAATACAATCAGATTCTAAATTCAATAGAAAATAATGAGTTATCTTCACAATGTGAGAGTAGTAAAAATCTTCAAGAACAATACAATGTTGAATATTTATCATCCAAACAAATGTATTTATATTCTATGGAATAATTTGGCAACTCTTCAATTGAAATATTTCTACATAAAAATTTAAATGTAAACAAAAATATGGAAGAACTTCAAAAGAAGAAATTAATGGAAACATTACAAAAACACTCTTTCCCATATGCATGGGAATACACTGATATGAAAGGAATCAATCCTGAAGCTTGCATACATCACACATATAACAAGGAAAATTCCATACCAATCTGAAAACCTCAGAGAGGATTGAATCCAAAGTTAAGGGAAATTGTTAAAGAGGAACTACAAAAACTGTTGAATGTAAATTTTATCTACCCAATATCAGACTATCCATGGGTTTCACCTTTAGTAATTGTCCCTAAAAAGAATGGACAGTGGAAAGTATGCATTGATTATAGGGAATTGAATAAGGATACTTTAAAAGATAGTTTTCCAGTGCCTTTCATAGATCAATTTTTGGATACATTAGTAGGGAAGACATGTTTTTCATTTTTTAGACAGTTTTAATGGGTATAATCAAATTCAAGTAGCACCAAAAGATCAAGAAAAAACTACTTTCACCTTTCCATGGGGAAATTATGCTTACTCAGTGCTTCTTTTTGGATTATGCAATGCACCCACAACATTCCAAAGAGCAGTATTAGGTATTTTATCTGATTTAATCCATGATTGTGTGTGTTAGTGTGAATTCGAATCACAAGCATACGAAAAAATCTCACTTTAGCTGTGCATAAAAAACAACCCTAACATCAAATATGGATGTCAATTTCTTTAGATCTACAGTTAGTTAATCGTAATAAATGCTACAAAATCCAGATCTATGCAGTTAAAGACATTAAACAACAAATAAAAGCAAGAGTTGCCTCATGCATCCAATAGACAAGACAAGAATATTTTTAAATAATTTTGTATTTATGACACCTGGGAATGGAACATAGAAATATGTTACTAGTCCCCCTCAATGGGATGGGTTCTTGTATGTCCTCAGCACTTCAGATCCAAGATCTCTCTCTCTTAATGGTGTAGAAAACCCAGTAAAAAATGGAACTGAAATGGAGCTCACAAGCAAAAAATAGAAAAATATGGCAATGATGGAGGATCAAAGTGAGACAAAAAGTATAGATCCAGAGTGATCTTTAGGCAACAAAATTTAGTGAATGAATGTAAAAATCCTTATATTTATAACAAACTATTGAGTTAACCTAGATATTGGTGCATAGTTAAAATATTAGTAACCAAATCTAGATCCAATTTTTATGGAATATTTTATTATTTTTGTTGGAGGGAAAAAGAATTTGAATTTGGTCAAATCCCTTTATTTGTAAATAATAAATAAATAAATGATTTATTTATTATTTTAAGAGTATGGTTGAGTAATAATTAAATAAATGATGATTTATTCAATTATTTATAAAATATTTAGTCAAATTTAACAAAGAATATTATTTAAACAATGTTTTAAATAATTATCCCTAGAAAATAATAAGATAAATAGTGATTTACCTTATTAATTTTCTTGTTTTAGGTTAAATATGACCAGGAATATTAATTAATTTGTTGTTTAATTAATTATCCCTTGAGGAAAATCAAACAAATAAGGATTTATTCAATTATTCCTCATGGAGTTTCCTGTTTATACCATAAATAACTTAATAAATTATGGATTACTAAGTTATTTTTCATAGTGAAAGAAATTCTACTAGGATAAAACTGGTCTTACATTGTGTACTTTGGTCCATCTAATAGTAACAGGTTAGATGACCAAAAATTTGTGTAACAGATTTCCCCCAGCGTGCAAGCATTAGGAGCTAATCGTATGATCGAAGACATTGTAAGAACTCAATCACTAGACATCGAAGGGGAAGTCAGAGAGAGAGAAATATAAGGTAGACTAAAGTGCGAGAGGACAAGACCCTGAGGAGGCAAGACTTACAGGCGTGACAAGTCTCTTTTATTAGTGAGTACCTGTTCTACATGAGGCAGGGGATGCATACCTATGCCTGCCGAGATAACAAAGCACAAAGAATAATGCATCTAGTAAACAAGGAACTAAACTATATAGTACATGCTAGCATAAATAAGGGCCAGATAAAATATGATAATGGATCCCACATACATACTGTGCCTGGGAAAACAACAAGGAATTATACAATAATATCTGAGTACATGAGATATAAGTACAACCAAAGAGGCCCTGTAAAATAGGAAAGGGCTATGAAAATTTGAATGATACATGCAAAATAAGGAGGTGCTGCAAGCGGCTAAGGCTGGAACCATCAAATCTATGGAGTTGCATCCAAGGCTGTAGTAGAGAAGGCATCTGGGTATGTGGGGGGATATTTGAAGGGCCACCCACTCATGAGGTCTGAAACATATCACACACACCCGGGAATCACCGGTACAATCTGTTGCATCACTGAACCATCAAGTATACGGATCTCGATCATGCCATAAGGAGTTGGAGCTGACAAATAATCAATTCAAAGGGAAATAAAGAGTCCCTTTGCCTGATCGGAGGTTACTGAACAAGAGTGGAAGCTGGAACCAAGGTACATCGCCCTCTAGACCTATCTTCTGGAATGAATAAGCTAATGTCGATGGAAGGAGGTCCACCATAGGTGAGGCAATAAGGGATCCTCAACTAAGGCACGAGAGAAAATAGTAGAGCGACTGATAGAATAATACTAGGGATGATGGTGGAATGGGGGGGACTGAGTAGCGGGCTGACGAATTCCATTGTTAGAGCATAAAGGGCATGGATGACCTGGTAGCTACTGAATCGACACCAGAGAGCATAGGGGATAGTATGGCTGGAGGAAAAAATGTGAGACCCGAGAGAGTAAAAAAGAAATGAAGGATGGAGGACTATAGCGGGACACAAAGGAACTAGGGATAGACTCCATGGATGTGATGATGACTCAGCTCAGATGCTCTAACAAGGGCGACTCGATGATGCTACCACACAAAACTGGCCTGGTGGGGACCATAAAAAAATCAGTAAAAGATGGTAACTCACGACGAAAATCAACATGAGCATGGAAAAGTATGAAGGCAAAGTGGTGCCCCAAGTACAAGTGTTGCAAGTGAGTAAATTCAATTTTGAGGAGTGGTGAAGTGACCCTTCTTGGAAAAAATGTGTCCGAGTGAAGTATCAAATAAAAAAAAAACTAAAGGATACCCATTTGAGAGCTCGGTGAGAGATTTCTAATGGTGTCTAATGGTTTGTAAAACTGAGCTATGGTTTGGTCGCAACTGGTGAAAGAAAAATTTGGGATTTCTCTTTTAATATGGCATTTTCCCTCCAATTTGATTCATTTTCAAGTGTAGCGGTGGTGAATGTAGAGAGGAGAAAAGGCCCTAAACCTTGCGGTGATCATAGCGGGTAAACTGACCATTGGAATCGAGATCTGTCAGTTGCAGGTAAGAGGCCTTACCATACTCTTCCAGTGGATCAAAGTTTCAAAAGGTCGCAATTTTTGTGGTATATTCTACAACCTGGGTAGAAGGTACTAGGAGGAAAACTGCGACCTGTCCCAAGAAATGACCGGAAAAGTGAAATTTGTCAGAGAAAGGGAGTTTTAGTGTTTTTTTTGGTGAAGAGCTGGGATTTTTATGGTTGAGGGGCATAGGTGCCCCCAAGCATGTTATGGTCATGCCAAATGTAGAAAAGGGGAATCTAAACAAATTTTAATAATGTGGTTCGCCATTTGTATATGTTATGGTTATCCTCTATGAGAAGAATGGATAGATGCAGTTCGAGAAAGGGAATGGAGTATTACCAATATCTTTTAATACTACACATATGAAGCGAATGGAATAAATTTCTGGGTTCACATGCATGGTGTCACTATCCCAAAGAGTGGATTTGGATATAATGAATTGGTGCTCACCTAGAAAACACACAGGTTGGTCAAAAACAATGTCTAAGGGACTGGGTTGTTGATATAAGATGAAGGAATGATGAGGGGGATCATGCCTAGAGTGATCTTAAGTGATATGGGACTCTAGAGGTTATTCTAAATGGGGAATAATAACTATACTAGAGTCGACATGACCAGATGCAATAGGAGGGTTGTGGAGAATTTCTTCTCCTCAACTCTCAAACTTGGGTGCCCTCTTACCCAAACATTGGGTGTTAATGTAATCGCCAAAAGGTGTATGTGGTTAGAATGCATGAGTTTGATGTAAGGGGGGGATAGATAAAGTCAGGGGTGGTGATTAATTCCATAATTTCGTCATCGCAATAGAAGATGGGGTGACTGGTGGAAGAAATACCACATGGTGCGGCAAAGCTACCTAACTCATCATCATGAGAAGAGAGGTTCACATGCACATTGTCACAGAGGGTGACTGAAGAATAGGTAGATGAAGGATCAACCGATGTTGAGCCCAAGGTGATCACTGAAGGTAGGTCAGGCGAAACATAAGGGGAAGTCCTAGAGTGGTCTTCCATCGTGGATCTCATAGATGATGATAAGTAGAAAATGGTGGCCGAAGGCACCATCATCTCGACATCAGGAGGGGAAATGTCAACGGGAGCAGGAAAGACCTCCGGTTCTGCCAAAGAAAAACTCACAAACAAGGGAGTGGAAATCTCATTCCACTTGGACCAATTCTAAAGAGGCATGGTATTCATCGAGGTGGGGACAAAGGTGGGTATAGTGGCCATGGAAATCACACAAAGCACAAGGATTATTTGTGCTCAAACAATTAAGTTTCGGGACTGAATCGGGTATAGTGACATAGACCTCTGGGATATCAGACTCCGGAAACACTTCGTTTACCATGGGTTTGAGTCGAGGCAGTTCAGGATAGGTATGGGTGGCATGACCAAAAAAATAACACAAAGCACACCGGGTGGTATGCTTTGGAGGCTGAGGAGGAGCATGGGTTGTATCGGGAGCCTTGTCCTTAGGCGCCTTCTTGTGGGCTTTGCCCCCCTCACCTAAATCTTTCGCAACAGGAGTAGGTTCCTGTTGAGGTGGCTGAGGCATAGTAACAAAGGGAGGGGTCATAGCAATTGGTTGGACTGGGATCAAAGTAGTATAAGGTTTGGGCTGACCAAGTGGGATAGAGGCTGGGGGATCAATGTACCAGAATGGTATCCCCAGGGTCATGTTAGGAAGATATAAGGTAGCCATAATAGGTACCAAAAATACTCCAGGAGGGGGAGCTAGAAATGGTATCTGGCCGGAGGGGTAATGGCCAGGCAGGAAAACTTTGAGATGGTTAAGGCCAGGAGGAATTGTTATAGGAGGGTAGATAGGGCTCATGGACACCAGCTGCAGATGAGGGGCCCGGAGGAGGGGGTCTTGAAGGCTATGTCGAGGTGCTAGGAGAATTTTGCAGATGGTGGGGCTATTGACTAGTCGAACCAGTCCGTTTGAGGTTATACCGAGATGATTGCATCATGCAAACATTCGACGAGCTACGGTCAAAGATAAGGGGAGGGAGACCAGGAAATGAACCAAGAAAAGAGGACTCTTTGTAGACTTCGAGTGAGACATTGGTCAGAGTTTCGACTATTTTTTTATTGGCCACCGAAGAGATGATGGACTCAAGGGAGGTCTGAAACTTCAATTCGTAATATGTCAACTGGTTGATGGTGACAATATTTCCGTTATGAGGAAAGCACATCTTACGGTGAACCACAGATGGGAAAAAAGACATCTCATAAGTTGATCCGGATTTATGCAGGAATGCAACAGAATAAACACATAACCATAAATATAGAGATGCAGCAGAAATAACACTTCATTTCATTAATATCAAAGAACTGAAATTTGCTTACAGACAGAATGGAAATAAAACTAGCTAGGGCACTGGTAGCTATCTCTGAGGAGAGATGTGGGCTGCGTGCCTCTCCGAATCGAGTTACAATGAGGCTCATGGGTCTATTTATTATTGAGAAACAATGGAGAACCCTAAACATCCAAAACCTAACCCTAGGAGATGAAGCGCTCAAACTATGGGCCCCCGTTTTGGTAGCCGGTGTTTCAACTTCCCGGGGACGTAACTTTGGCATACTATCTCCGTTTGACACACATGATACATCGTTAGAAATATTATCCGAGGACTACAATTATTGCCGTGAATATCAATTCCGGAACGGAATCATATTCACGAGACAAATGTTGCCCAAAAAACGTCATTTAGGGCCTCAAAACGGCTCCGGAAGTTCAGAGCCCGAAAAACTGCTAAAAATAATAAGTTGTGTCGAAACTGAAAAACCGAAAGAGACAATGGTGGGGCCCCAAGTGGAATAGGCGGGTGGCCACCAATATCCACCTGGATCATTCCTCCCCCCTTAGGAAGCAATGGTCCCCATTGCATTGAGTTCCTCCATGAGATGAGGAAACTTCGCCGAACATGGTCCCTAGTGAACCACTTGCCTTGGTGTAGGAGTTGGCTTAGCTTTGACAACCTGATGGTGACATTCGTTGGTGAGTGCGTCCTTATTTTTGGCAACCATGATACAATCTGTGGTGGCCTATTCCATGCTCTCCGGGGTTTAACTTTGTTGATGTGAGTTGTTCCCGCAATGTCCGAGGTGTCCAGAGGTGGAAGTAAGGACTAAGAAGCGATCCACATTGAAGATCGGGTGCAGACTAAGAAAAGGTGGAATACCCAGCTCGAAGGCATTGTTCCATACACCTTGGTGATGGTGTACGCACCATACGGAGCGGGTGAAGCTTGCGGTGGGGTCCAGTGAGGCACTCCTTCTGCAAATGTAGCCATACTTTGTCGCCCACCTGGAAGTTGTGTGGCACTCGGTGTTGATCATGGCGTTGCTTGTACTTGGCATTGGCTCTGTCCAATATATCATGAACTTGTTGGCAGATGTGTTGAATGCACTCAATGAAGCTACTTGCTTTTTAAACTTCAGACTGGACATGAGCTAAATTATCCTGAGAAGCTGCAAATGGTATGGCTACGTCAATAGGACATAGTGGCTGGAATCCCAAGCCCACCTGAAAGGGGCTATGGCCGATTGAACTGTGGAGAGACCGATTATAACTATGTTGTACATATGGGAGGCTCTCATCCTATGTGCGTGGATGCTTTGAATTGTACATGCGCGAAATGTGTACAACCATTCTATTGACGACCTTTGTCTAGCCATATTTTTGGGGATGGAAAGCTGTGGACTTGGTGAGCTTGGTATCCAACATTGACCAAAGGCTGGACCAAAATGTGTCAAGGAACCTGCTATCCTGATCTGATATGATAGACTGTGGGATCCCAAAGTGCACCCATACTCGTTCAAAGAAGAGTTTAGTAGTGGCTTTTGCTGTGATATTCTTCTTGCAGGCCGCCATGATGTCCATCTTCGAGAATCTGTAACCGACCATGAAAACACAGTCATTTCCCTGCTTAGTAGAAGGTAGGCCCGACATGTAATCCATGGATATGGATTCCCAAGGTTGACGAAGGGTAGGTAGCGGAGTATATAGGCCTTGCTTCTTGATGGTCAGTTTGGAAATGGCACAAGCAATGCAGGATATGATGTGCTTCTCAACATCCTTTCGAAGGTTCGGCCAATAGAAATACTTCTTCAGGATTGCTACTATTTTCTTGACCCTGAAATGCCTAGCGACTCGACTGTAGTGTGCTTCCCATATCATCTTGGCACGCTCGCTTGAAGGAACACAAAGGTGTCCCAAGTGACATAAAAGTGCATCTTGGAGGTGAAAATTACGAACTTGCGTACCCCCCAAGAGTGCCTTGTAAGTGTGGTCGAATTCTAGGTCACTCTCATAGAAAAGTGACCTATCAGCAGTCGCGTGCCCATAAGAGTTGAGCACGGTGGTGAGTGCCATGATCGGTGGTCGACTGAGGCAGTCTGCAACATTATTGGTGCTACCCTTTTTGTACTTGATGTTCAAATGAAACTATTGCAGATATGTGGACCACTTCTGATGGCGATCATTCTGCAACTTCCCTTGTGTCTGTATGAACTACAGGGGCCAGTGGTCGGTGTGGATGATTGTTTCCTTCCCCAAAATGTAATGCTTCCATTGTCGACAAGCTTGCACAATGGAATACATTTCATTGTCATAAGTGGGATACTTGTGAACTGTGTCAGACAATGTCTCACTGTGATATGCCACTAGATGTCCCTGTTGAGTAAGAACTACCCCAATACTATAGTCAGGAGGTATCTGCTCTCTATCTCAACACACAAGTCCGGTAAAGTGAGACTGGGCAATACCGCAGGCGATTTCACCCCGTGAATGCCTTCGTTGAGGTTCCCGAATTAAAGAATTTTTCTCTCGCTCCTCCTCGGTGACTTGACTCAAGGGCCAAGTGATATGAGAGAATCCCAACACGAACCTACGGTAGAAATTAGTAAGACCCAGAAAGCTGCGAAGCTCTGTTATAGTGGTTGGGGCTGGCCAATCCCGAATGGCTTGGATCTTGGTTGGATCCACATGCACCCCCCTTTCATCAATAATGTATCCCAGATATTGAACCTGGGTCATGCCAAAAGTGCACTTCTCCATATTGGCACACAACTTGTGTTGTCGCAGTGTTTGGAGGACTTGTCGGATGTGGTGAAGGTGCTCTTCCCAAGTCTGGATGAAGATCAGAATGTCATCCAAGTACACCACTACAAATGAGTTGGTGAATGGCCGCAAGATGTCGTCCATCATCCTCATGAAGGCTGTAGGAGCATTCATCAACCCGAAAGGTATGACCAGCCATTCAAAAAGGCCTTCCTTGTCTTTGAAGGCAATCTTCCACACATCGGAGGGTTCAATCGATACCTGGTGATACCTCGACTTCAAGTCAATCTTGCTAAAATATTTTTCACCTTTGAGTTGTTCCAGAAGGTCATCAATCCATGGGATCGGGTACCAATTCCATACAGTGATCTTGTTCAGCGCCCAATAGTCAATACAGAGTATCCACGCCCCATCCTTCTTTTGTACCAACACGATCGGGCTCCCACAGGGTCATGAAATTGGTCGGATATGACCCTTCTGCAGCAGCTCCTGACTCTGCCTCTTGATTTCATCATTCTCCAGTACAAAGCGCCGATATATCGGTCCATTGGGTAGCAGCGCACCTGGGGTCAGATCAATCGGGTGCTTGACCTGATAATGTAGAGGAACCCCTGTGGGTGAGGTGAAAATGTCCCCGTACTCCTCCACAACCTTATCCATTTGTTGTTACCGTGCAGAGGAGCCTTGTCTGGAGATCGTGGCCACAGTCTTCTTCTTGCCCTGGGGGCGGATCATCAGGAAAACGAATTTCCTGGTTTGGGAAATGAGCTTACTGCATTGTGTTGCAGTAACCAAAGAGATAGTGGCAAGAGGTGGTACCTCTGGTATCCTGTACAACTTATTTCCCAAAGTAACAATAACAGCATGAGGCTGAGACTCATACACAGCATGACACTTCCACAAGTATGGTTGTCCTAATAATACATCAGAAACATCAATAGGAGCAACGTCACATAATACCTCATCCGTGAAGGGGTTGATGCTATAGGGAAGGCGGCACTGCTGGCTGACACGGAGATCTCGTCCTTGGTGAAGCCACCAAATGGTGTATGGATGTGGGTGAGCTGTGGTCAGCAAGCCCAATCACTTCACGGCATCTACCGAAATGAGGTTCTTTTGGCTCCCATTGTCGACAATGAACTGTACCGGGGAGCCCTTTACCCACATCTGGGAGTGGAAGAGACGTTCCTCCTCCTCCTGATCTTCTGGTTCCTCCTTCTGGATATTTGTAGTGGCAATAGTGGCATTGGGCTCCGCATCAATAATCTGTTTCCCTTTTCTATTTCCCTTTTTCATTCCCCTTGTCAGGTTTCGATTCAGAGTCAGAGCATGCATTTGACTCAGAAGCCTGCATCTCGGCCACCAGCAACTGCTTGGCCCTACACTCACTTGTGTTGTGAGTGGAGCTCTTATGGAACTCACACCACTTTCCCATGTCCTTCTTTGGCTTTGCGGTGTTGTTATTTGATTGTGGCTTCGACAAGTTGTCTTGAGTCGCCATGCCTTGGCTCTATCCTTTGTTCTGTGGTTTGGGAGCACCTTTCCCTTGCTTTTGATTCGCAGATCCAAAGTCTCTCTTCTTCTGTTTGAATTTCTGCTCAATCTTAGCAGCATACCGGTATGTCGTACCAAGCAAGGAGATGTCGAGGAACTCCATTTCCACCTGAATGTATCTGTACAGACAACTGCGATACTTTAGCACCAGATGTTTCTCTGAATATTTGATATCCAACTTGGTGCGCAGGGTATGGAACAAATTTGTCAACTCATGCACATCTTGCTCCCTTTGTTGCCGCAACGTGGTCCATTGTATGTACTTGTCCTCATAGCTCCCCACGGGATAGTATTGTTCCTTGACGGTGTCTCAGAAAGAATTCCAAGTGGATATGGCTGAGAACAGAGAGGGTTTTTTCTCATCCTTTTTCTCACAGTGGGTTTCCCACCAGTCCTTGACATGGGGGGCAGCTTTGAGGAGTGCAAAAATAATCTTCTCCCTGTCGGAAAAGTCATGAACCGAGAAATATCCTTCTAATAGATTCAACCATCTATCTATGGCATCTACATCTATTTTACCCTCAAATATGGGAATGTCAAAATTTACTTGTACCTTAAAAGGAGTTGCACCTCTAGAGTGGCTGCTGGATGCAGATGCGCCGCCGGTGGGCAGTCGTTGAAGGATCTGGGCAAAGTTATCCATCATCACGTTCCTTTGTTTTTCGAGGGCCTCCTCGAGCAATATTTTGATAGGATCTCCTGCTCCCTCATCTTTCTTTTCATTCCCCATGGGCGTTCGTCGAGGTTTGCGAGGCTGATCTTGCAAAGGTTCCACTAGATCGAGCCCTAACTCCTTATACCCCAACCTCGTTGGGGACATGCAAAGAAGGATCGAGAAAAAGCAGACCCCTCTGATACCACTGATCCGGATTTATGCAGGAACACAACAGAATAAACACATAACCATAAATATAGAGATGCAGCGGAAATAACACTTCATTTCATTTATATCAAAGACTGAAATTTGCTTACAGACAGAATGGAAATAAAACTAGCTAGGGCGTTGGTAGCTATCTATGAGGAGATATGTGGTGGCTACAGGCCTCTGAAATGAGTTACAATGAGGCTCGAGGGTCTATTTATTATTGAGAAATAATGGATAACCCTAAAAATCCAAAAACCTAACCCTAGGAGATGAAGCGCCAAAACTATGGGCCCCGTTTGGGTAAATTGGTGTTTCAACTTCCCAGGGATGTAACTTTGGCATACTATCTCCGTTTGACGCACATGATACATCATTAGAAATATCTATCCGAGGACTAGAAATTTTTCATTCTAATATGAAAAGATATTCACTGGAGGTGCGATGCCCAAAAAACGTCGTTTAGGGCCTCAAAACGGCTCCGGAAGTTCAGGACCCGAAAAACTGCTAAAAATAGTAAGCTGTGCCGAAACTAAAAAACTAAAAGAGACAATGTTGGGGCCCCAAGTGGAATAGGCGGGTGGCCATCAATATCCACCTGGATCATAAGTGTAGCTACGACCCAATATAATGGTGTAGTCTAAGGGGGCATCAATGACTTCTACTTCAACATAAACAGTCTTGCCCGCAAGAGTAATGGGAAAATTGTGGAACATCCCAAGGGGTTGGGAAGAGTGGCTATCCCACGCTCGGAGGGTGAAAGTGGAAGGGGATAACTTAGGAGATCAGAGTTTCTTCCAAACTGAAGTGGACATCACATAGTTGGATGCCCCCTCGTCAATGATACAATGGGAGATGTTTACATTCTGGATCTTGACAGGGATTTGGAAGGCGACAGAGGCAAGAAGGGGGGGATGTTCTGACCGGTCAACATCAAATAAAACCAAATGATCATATTAAGGATCCACAAAACCCATGGCAGTTAGTATAGCCTTTAGTTATGAAGAGCACGACTGGAGGATTTCCATCATTGACATGGCAGCAGGGGATTGCGCCAAGTCATCTACTATACTATACGAATGGGAAGCTTTACTAGAAGTAGCATTTCAGTGTAATGGTCCCTTGGGTATCTTGGTATGGACTTCTCCCTTAGGCTGAGGGATCAGTAAAGGACCATTGGGTGTCAAAAGAGGTTCTGTGGGACCTGAAGAAGGGGGCTTGGGGGCAGACATAGTGGGGGGCTTGTTGTACTGACGGGACCGAGTCTGAAGGTTGAGATCAATGGTAATGGGTTGTTCAGATTTCATCATGAGAATCTAGATATCAGATGTATGAGATAGAGTATTTTGAATGGCCTCCTGAATTTCAGGGGGTTGGGTAGCCACGAATCCTTTTTGGAGGAAAGGATTGGTAAACACAGTTGGTTGGATAGGTGCGACATTGGGACGAACTGAAGGATAGGCTTGTTGTCCTTGAGATGTTACTTGAGCTTCCCACATTTGACGCATCTGAGGTAAAAGAGGACAATTGTGGGTGTAGTGACCATAGACACCGCAATAAGAACAAGGTTTGTTTGTGCGAACAAGCCTGTCCTTCTTGGGATGAGTGCCCTGTTGTTGGGTTGTTGTGTTAAGTACATTCCCTTGGGGATTGTTTCTTGGATTACCTGGGGAAAATTTGTTTTGGTTTCTTTTCCTCTTATTTTTGGAAGTAGTAGGATTAGTCACACCCTAATATGCATACACCTAGCCCTGGGGGTGGTGGCTGCTGTTGCGAGGGTTGAGAAGGCAAGGGAGGCTGAGGTGATAATGCTGGAGGAGCTGGAGCACCAGGCTGTGGATACGAATAATAAGGAGGTTAGACAAAATTGTGGTAAATCGGTTGGGCAAAAGAAGGAGGCATGTTGTATCCTAGATATATGATATCGGGAGGGGGAAAAGTGTTGGAGGAGCTGGCCCCTCCTTGAGGAAAACCATAACCAATGGGAGGATGAGTGTACAGTTGAGAAAGGGCTCCAATGATACCATCGACAGCATGGGATGCCCCCGGTGCGTTGGCACCACCGAGTCTAGGGAGATCAGGAAAGATGATATAAACATAACCATAATGTGTGTAGATTAGGTCATATTTCAATGTAATCTAGAGGGAAACTTCTTCGGTCTGAGGGAAATGAGATGCGGCATATTTTCCAATAACAGGAACAAGGGATCTAAGAAACCAGTCCATGTAGACATGGTCTTCGAAGGTAGGGGCTCGACATAGGCTCTTTCTTCTCCACCATTATTGGACATCATTAGATAAGCGGGTCGTAGACAATTGATGGAAAGAGGTCAAAAGTTTGGTATAGGTGTCATAACAAAGGGGAAGATGGATGTAAGACAGAAAAGACCTAGCAAGAGTCACAGAAGTAATATGAGAGGAGGAGTCTTGGTCAACATACCATTTGGAAGCTTCTCCAGTAAGTGTACACTGGAACAACTGAAGTCAGGCAGAGTCATCGATGATGGAGTTAGACGAACATCACATGTGGAAAGAACGAACATGGTTGGTAGGATCCTCTCTAGCAAGACCTTCAAACTTGGGGATGTCTGAAGGGAGCTTGGTTGGAATAGCACGCCAACCAGGATCATGGTGTATGGGGTCATTAATCAACTGGTTAAAATGAGGAAGACTGAGGCTTGGCATATAAGGGAGCAGCCATAATGGTTCCTCTTATGGCCCCACTAGTGGTATTCCCAACATTAGGGTCAGGGATACCACTAGCGTTAGGTCCTGAACAAGACATGGTGAAGGTGACAAGAGGAGAGTTGGGGATATAACCATAAGGGGAACTCGATGAACCAAAAACTTAGTCAGAATGGGGACTCGGTGGAGGACAAACTCATACCCTACATGGAGGAGTAAGTCTTCCTACAGGAAACCAAGGATGAAGGCCAAGATGTCTCTAGGATAAACGCCTTGGGGTCGCAATGATGGAAAATGGACATGGATCACAGAAGGAAGAGAGACCAAAAAGGGAAAGGAGGTGCAAGATCAAATGATTACAATGTCGAAACAAGGGCAGGGAGGTGTAGGATCAATTGATTACAATGTTACAGTATTGGCCTAACAGTGTAAACTAGGTGCTCTTCACTTAGGGTGTGTGTGTATGTTATAAGTATTTTAATTTTAATTAAGCCTAGACGTGTGTAGAGAAAAAATAAAAAATATGATGTATAATTGTAAATAAATCTAAAAATGACAGTAAAGGAAACTGAAAATGATAGAAAATAAACAACTAAAGATGCATCAATTTAAACCCAAGGAGGAGGGCTTCCCAACAACTAGTCTATGGGTGGGAGAAATCTAGTCAAAAAACACAAAATGGCCAATGGATCTAAAGTGAAGAGAGATAGGGATCTAAAGGTCGAATATGGTGGAAATAAGTGCAGAAAATAGCAAAAGACCAGAGGGAAAAGTGCTGCAAAAAAGGTGGCGAAAGGCTAAAAATTGAAGGGAAACAAAGGGGACCCTAAAGGAGGACCAAAAAAAACTGAAAATAGGTGTTTTGGATGGATGAATAACCAAGCTGAAATGGATATGAAAGTACAGGTTCAGATCTGAAAAAATAGCTGAACACACTGAAATCTCAGATGACCTGCTTCAGCTAAACTCCTCCTACAAAGGTGGAAGCATACGGAAGCCCTAAGGGGATTGGTTCCTACTTTGACGAGTAAAACATAGCAAGTACAGGTCCAAGACTGGTGAAGAGGGAGGTCAAACAACCCTGAATAGTAGCCTAGACAAACCTAGAAAAATCACAGAGAAATTCCCACAAAAATTTCAGGTCACAGTTTGTGACTTGTTTTCAGCAGAGGTCGCAATTTTATGATTTTTTCTGCACCCTGAAGGTTGAGGTCATGGGTTTCTGCCCAAAAAGTGTGACCTACACTTCTGTCCATCTTGGGAACAGGTTTCAAAAAAAAGTGTCGTCTCAGTTGTGGCTAATACTTGTCATCTGCACAATAGGTCCAGAAACACACAGAAGTTAATTTTTTTCTATTCTAGTGTTTTAAATGTTGAAAACAACATCAAGAAAAGAAAAACAAGAAGATGAAGAAAAACCCTAGGGGTTGAAGCATCTGGTCATGCAGGGATCTGAAACATGACAGCGGTCGTAATCATAAACCCTTGTGGAGTTGCGAGTTGTTAATGTGCATTCTAATCGCAAGCGTACGAAAAAATATCACTTTAGTTATGTGCATAAAAAACAACCCTAACATCAAAGATGGTTGACAATTTCTTTAGATCTATAGTTATTTGATCATAATAAATGCTACAAAATCTATATCTATGCAGCTAAATACATTAAACAAAAAATAAAAGCAAGGTTTGCTCCATGCATCCAATAGACAAGACAAGAACATTTTTAAAGAATTTTGTATTTATGACACCTGGGAAGGGAATGTAGAAAGAATGGGTTCTTTTATGTCCTCAGTGCTTCATATATAATATCTCTCTCCCTTGATAGTGTAGAAAACCTAGACAAAAATGGAACTCAAAGGGAGCTCACAAGCAAAAAGATAGAAAAATATGACAATGATGGAGGATCAAAGTCAGACCAAAAGTATAGATGCAGAGTGATCTTTAAGCAACAAAAAGTAGTGAATGAATGGAAAAACCCTTCTATTTATAACAAAACATTGAGTTATTCTAGATATTGGTGCATAATTAAAATATTATTAACCAAATCTAGATCCAAGTTTTATGGAATATTTTATTATTTTTGTTGGAGGGAAAAAAATGAATTTGGTCAAATCCATTTATTTGTAAATAATAAATAAATATAGGATTTATTTATTATTTTAAGAATATGGTTGAGTAATAATTAAATAAATAATTATTTATTCAATTATTTGTAAATGATTTATTCAAATTTAGCAAGGAATATTTTTTAAACAATGTTATAAATAATTATTCCTAGAAAATAATAAGATAAATCATGATTTATCTAATTAATTTTCTTGTTTTGGGTTAAATATGACCAGGAATATTAATTAAACTGTTGTTTAATTAATTATCCCTTGAGGAAAATCAAACAAATAAGCATTTATTCAATTATTCCTCATGGGGTTTCCTGTTTAGAACATAAAAAATTTAATAAATTATGGATTACTAAGTTATTTTTCATAGTGAAAGCAATTTTACTAGGGTAAAATTGGTCTTACATGGTGTACTTTGGTCCATCTAATAGTAACAGGTTAGATGGCCAAAAATTGGTGTAAAAGTGTGGAAGTGTATATGGATGATTTACAGTCTATGGAAATTATTTTGAAGAAGCCCTAGAAAATTTGGAAAAAATTCTCATAAGATGTAAGGAAGCAAATCTCTCGTTAAGTCATGGAATTTTTTTTATGGTGTTTACTGAAGGAATTGTTTTTGATCAGAAATGGAATTGGGGGCAAAAATTTGCTAAAAATTCAAAGTTCTCAGAATGGAGTGGAACCCAAATGACTGGATAGGTCTCGTCACCTTGATTCCGACGCACTTCGTATCGAAAACTGATTTCGTATGTGAAAGTTAGAGCCTGTTGTCTCTTTTTACAAACAACTATAATTTGTGCAGAATTGAGAGGATGATGACTGGGCAGCCAAGTCATCAAAAAGAATATTCCAAGGAATATTCCCAAAATATTCCCTAGGTGGACCAGTGAACAATCGCTAAGTGTCAGTTTGTGGTTGGCCCGAATTTTTGGGCTACATGTCAAATTTTGGTTGGTTTGGGTTGGACCAAAGAGGTCACGACATGTGGCTATCACGGAGGCCACCACGTGCCCCCCCAAGGTCGAAAGGAGTGATCAATTTGTTGGTCAAGATTTTTATGGAGGCGCCGAGGTTCGACCCCGCGACCTCCCCTCCACCAGCGCCAAGCTCCACTATCTATGATACGTATTGGTTCCTAAAATACTATGGCGCTAATTTATATTTGTTTCAAACATTGTTGAATGGCAGGGACCAGCCCCCAACCCATAGAACCTTAACACATGACCACAGTGGGAGCTCTGACTTAAGCAAGGAGGATTAGCACTAAATCACGAGTTAATTAACCCATATAACTTGTTTAAATATGTGTTTATAAAAATATTAAATGCAGTTTAAGTTGGTGAAGTCTACCAATTTCGGTGGGAACTTCAATTCTGGCAGAGTTAACTAGAGTTGCTCCAGTTTTAGAGGATTTTTCCTAGGAAAAAATGACTGAGCCATAACTTGAGAAAATTTCGACCAAATTGGGCTCAAAAAGAGTCTATCTTGTAATTTGAAGAATGATGTAGGTTTGAGAGGCAAAGGAGCACTTCTAGAAGTGATTTTTCCAACTTGAACATTAAAGATGCTTAGGGCCACCAGGAGAGGAGGCCATATTTGCTTCACCTGAAGACCAATTGATGAGCTAGAAGAGGCTACTTAAGGGTTTTTGGATGCTATGAATCCATTGGTAACCTTTTTTTACTAATTTGAGCACATATTTAGGGTCATATTACATGTTTGAAAAGTATGTTTTATGGATAAATCAGATATTTGAAGCAGTTTTGGAAGTTGTTGAACATGGAGGAGACCTTGAACAGGTTTTCCCAATTCTAGAAAGATTTTTGCAGCAGCTGTGACCATCATGGTTCAACTCTAGTTTTAATTATTTATTCATGAAGTTGTTTACTTTGTTCTTCAGTGTGGAATTGAAGGTTGTATTTGAGGGGCTTCTAGCTCTCACTGGTGAAAGAATGTCATCTCTGTAGGAGATATGTTGTGTTTTTGGTGTTGTGATATTTATTTGTAGGAGAAATGACCTTGAAGGAGTAATATCCACATCTTATTGGTAGCAAACTGATATGTACTTTTGACACCGAATATAAGAGAGGTCTAGTCATGTTGACGAGCTAGGAGATGTAGCCGAGAAGGGGTGAACTCCTTCATCATTGGCTTTGGTATTGTTATTTATGCATATTTCTTTTCAAATGTTTGATGATTTAATGCTTTACAATTTTTTCATGAAATTACACTGTTGAAAGACACGTAAACAAAACCATTGAAGTAATTTGTTGTTCAGCTCATATCTATGCACAAAATCCTTAAGCACTTTTATTTTATACTGATGAGGAAGCTAGCACAAAAAAACTAGTTTGTCCATATTTAGATCAAGTTGGTATCAGAGCACAATGTAGCTCATTTTATTCCAAGTTTATCTCAGGGTTTGCCAATGTTAGCTAGAAAAATTAGCTATTGGTTTTTTATTTGTGCAAGGAGAATTTAATTGTGTGCAAGTTTATGTGTGTAAGCTGAAGAGAGGAGAAGTTCAAGATTGAGGACCCAACTCTAAAATCAAAACAAAGAAGCTTTTTATGCATTACAAGTGTGATGGCAACTTCATCAAGTTTCTGTTTTGACTAACTAGCAAAATCTTCTTCTTGTTTGGCCTATTAATTAGGAAAAATTTGGAACAATTTAGAATATCAATAAGTAATAGAGAGGATTTTGAGTTATGTTGGACTAATGTCCTTAACATTAATTCTCATTAATCTTAAAAATTTCATGTTAAGAAAGTGATTTCCATGGCTACTATAATATGATGGAAGGTGACACTATACAATGACATTATACTCCCTTCATGTGTAAATAAAAACACGTCTATTATTTTACACAAACATATGTCTATTCCTTATAAACACATCTAGCATAATAGACAGATATATACTCATTGTAAACACATATCTGGCATATCATACAAGCATTAATAATCAATAAAACAGGTGCAGACAGGCCCCAACAAGTAGAGGTCCAAATAAGCCATTGAGCCGATTAATACATGCCCAAGCAAGTACAGACCCTACCCTTACTCGGTTTTGGTCATTAGTCACACAACATAAGAATGAGCTTCCTTTAGTTATGGTCTTGGATCCACAACTCATTTTTCCCAAGAATAAAAAAACAGCTTCCTTTGGTGATGGTACTAGATCCACAAGTCGTTTTGCCTGAGCAAAAGAAAGGAAGGTTCATCTTGGTGGCACTTAATTTTCTCTTGGGTACTAGATTTCCTCTTTAGGTTATTTTTTACCTAAACAAAAAGATATAGTTATTCAGTTAACTAAGTATTTTCTTTCACTCCTCGAAACACACTAACCATGTGTCGTGTGTCAATTAATTTTTTATAGGTCAGAGCTAACTCTAGTATTAATACTAGAGTTACTATGGGAAGAATCTTTTTGGGATGAGTGATTACTATAGTACCTCCACCAAATAATAAAAATGCTCCTACTATGCTACTATCATGCCATGTGCGCCTGACACTTTTGTCTAGCCACTCTGCCAATACTCCAATATAACTATGCCTAACTGCTAATTTGCCATGAATTTGACCCATCTCCACACTTTAACTATGCAAGTTTGGCTTTCAGGTTCCTGATTTTGAATGGAAATAACTTACAGTTCAGGAGGCCACTTCTAAGTTCCATATACCATTGGAATTCTCTTTCAGAGCTATTTTCAACAAAGTGGGTCCAAATTACATTTGAGATAATATTCTATACAAGAAATGGCTACAAAGTCTTTGCATTATTTCCACCTTTTCCTTTTACACTTTGAGTTGATATTTATTCTCTCAGCAATATTGTTTGCTTCTTCCTTCATCCTCATCACCCTTGCCATCAATGGAAACATATTACTAACATAATCATAGGAAATCAGTAAAAGCATGGTCTCAAGGGGAGAGTATATGTTAGTGGGAAGGAAGCATGGTTTAGCTAGGTCCACAGTATCATATAGGAACATATAGGATCATCTACATGGTAGTTTTTTACCTTGCAACACTCAACTAGATCGTTGTGCCATTTCTCGGCCACCTAAGCCAACCATGTGGTCCCTCACCCATCTGTATTGATCATATGTTTGAATGCGGGCCTCCCTAACCTAAAGGTATGTATTTTCATTTGGTAATTGAGCATTAGATTTAATTTTAATGGATACCTATGGGCATGGATTGATGGCGAGATTCAGTGGAAAGAGTGGGCTTAGTTTACGCTTTTATCCCCATGACATCTTTTGGATGATACCCTTGGATTTTAGTCCTGTGGGATCTCCTTTACTGAACATTTGGTTTTAGGGTGGTACTAATTGGGAAAACTCGACTTTGGTTGCGTGGTCCCACTCCCTTATCCACATATACATTAATGGGAAGGGTTTTTAAGCCCAATGTTTCTTGTCTTTGAGCCAACTTCTCATGGGTCATTCCACTGCTTGTAGTATGTCATAATGGTTCGGTGTTATTTACATATATGTTGTTAACAATGCAGTTCAACCACTTATAAATGACTTAATTCCAAACGTTTACTATGGGACATCCACCGACTGATAAAAATGTTCCTACTACGCTACTGTTGGCACTGGAATCAGAACTTGGACTACATCAAGTGCCTGAATAGACACGTCCTAAAGTATAAGGAAATTTAATGATTTATTTTATGATATTGGTAGGTGGTTTCAATTCCCATTCATTGATAATAGATTTCAGTCAAATCCACAGTTCTACTAATGAGGGTATTGGAGTTTGATGTGGTAGCAAAGATTGAGTTTGTAGCCTGTGAGGAGAAGAAACTGTAAGGTGAGAAAGGAAATAGTAGGTATGAAAAGTAGAAATATAATGTTTCTAGTAGAAATTAACAAAATTAATAGTTTAACAATATTTGATCAAGAGAAAGTTATTTCTAGTCTTACAAGCTTCTCATTAAAATATTATGAAGGATAACTATCATGAGTGATGCTCTTCCACTGCTATAACATATATTTTACCAGGAATTTTCAATGTGTGAGACTTAAAAAAACTGATAAAACACATAACATGTTTAAGAGACTGATAAGAACACATAACAACATGATGATTTGCAAATTGAAACTGAAAGAAATAAGATATGGAAACACAAGTAAAGTTGACAATACACACAACAGATTGGTAATAAGTCCTTACTAGTATCATTCCATTTCATTCACAAAAATATTTTTGATCATATGAGTCAAGATTCTAAAACCACGAACCTTTATTTCATATCAGTTTGGCATATATATACAAAATATGATACTATCATCTCCATAGAAAAAGGTAAATCTATTTCAAAAGTTATTACAATCTCGTGCAAGAGATGAGGCTTATCCCTAAACTTAAATACAAAGTGCTATATTAAAAATAAGATAAACATCATGAAGGTTGTCAATCCGAAATGGTTGTATGAGGTGGCAGCCTATTTGAAGACCACTCTTATGTTTTGGTGCAACCAATATTCAACTAAAAGTGTAAAAACAATGAGGGTGACATGTGGTTGTCTCCTTCAAACGTGCAAAAAAAAACCTTGGTATTTTGGGGAAGAATTGATACATGAGACCTGGCACCATCCATTGCAACTGAAAAACTCCTCCACTTCATTTGTTTGATGTCATCATCATGAAAACAAACCAAAAAGTATCCCCTTTACATCACATGCTGGTATTCAAAATAATTGCTACCTTTGCAGAAAAAGTAGCTATATCCAGAAAACATAGGACATTAGCCCAAAACGTTTCTCCAAGGCAACCATGTTCCTTCATTCATCAGAGGTCTAGAATAGAGGAAAAAATCCTGATGGCCTCTACTTTAGTCACCCTCTTATCTTACATCTTCCTATGTGCTTGACTCTTTAACTGAGTCTTTTTCATCTTTTTGATTTTGTCTTCTGGGCTCTCCTCAATGTTGATAATTTAGGATTGGAAATCAACTTGATGTTTAGCCTGAGTTTATTTTTGGTCTACTATGAGGTATCTTGACATAGGGGTTAGGGATAAATTTGGACCTCTTACCTCCATGTATGAATTTACCAGACTCTCCCTCCTCATATTCTGATTTTGTGTACTCAAGGTCATTGTTGTCTTCATAGGAGGAATAGGAGTGTATCATAGTTTTCTTTCTCTTCTTGATCGAAGATCCTGTTGTAGCTCCTAGAAACAGCCTAGAGTTGCCATAGACTAGTGCCTAGGACATCTTAGCATAGCAAGGAGCAAATAATATAACTTGGGTGTCAATCCAAAGGGCTCTCCTGCTATCTCTTGTAAAACAAGGAAATGGATTTAAATGGGACCAGAATTTATAGAAACTGCGATAGAGAAAGTAATGTTGCAGGGGAAAGATGCAAAGCTCCAATATAAAAAGCATCAGATAGTTAAGAGAAAATTTACTGTAAAGAGGGCCAATTCAAATAATATGCCACAGAAATCAAATATCAGAAAGTGTATGCGGTGAAAGAAATATAAGAAGATATTAATTGCCCTTGGGCTGATACCCAGATACACAACAGAACCATATATGGGCTTACCAATATAAGAATCCATACATAACAATGGCGTTTTAAAATCACCCTCCCAAGGCAACTAATATAACAGAAAGATGGATGAAATGAATCACGAAACAGTATATCATGCCTGAGCCATATTTAAAGCGCTTGACTGATCCAAGTATGGGTATCAACTAGGATAAATCCTTACCTAAAATCAGTGAGCCACTCGCATTCCAGTACATGATACAAGAATATGGATAAAATGAAATGTTGTATTAAACACATAAAAGGAAGTTACATACTATGGGATACCACAGACCAGAATCCTCTAATACAGATAGAAATCCTCCTCACTGAGACCCTACGGGCTCTGAGCCTTCCTACAAGAGCTTATACAAAATATATACAAAAATGCCTTTCACTGCACAATTCTCTAATAAAAATCTGGAACCCTTACAATGTCATTCTTCCCGGTTTTTATAGAGGAAGAAGATGAGAAACTCATAAAAGAAGTAGGTGAAAACAATTAATTATTTCATTTAAACAAAATGGAAGAAACATTCATGCCCATATTGCTGAGTAACCATGCTGTACTGTATGTACTCTATGACTTGCCTTCAGAAATAAATGCATTGAGTATAAAAATCCCCTCAGGGATGCAACATAGAGATGAAATCACTTAAATAATCTATCCTTTTCTGAGAGGCAATCTTGCTTAAATTGATCTTGGAGCGCGTAACTCTCTTCTGCCTTCTAAATCTGGATTGGAATTTGAAATCTTTCATTCCAGACACCAAAGTTATTTATCTTCAACTGACACTCTTTTTCGCGTCATTAAAATTTCTATCTGGGAAATCTACCTTTTAAATTACTTTGGAGGGTTTGATAGCTTTCGATCTCTGCTCTTTAAATGGAAGTCATATCTCTGCAACTACCCGGGATCTTCTTCATAAATTCTCCTTCTGCAGGCCAATCTTTAGATGCATCTTCGATTTTTGTAATGGAGGCAGAGATTAATGGCGATTTCTCATCGCTGCAACCTGCAAAACCGACAAACACATTAAAGAAAACCAGACACAAGGGTGGTGGAGGCGGTCGTGACTATGGAATTGATGATGTAGACTGGGAGAAATGGTGAGTAGATGTAGGGTGGAAATGAAATATATAGTGGAACGACGATGAATGAATGAGGCGGAGATACATAACATAAACACTGTGATGTGACACGTAAACGGAGTATATGAATGGTGGAGGCGAACGCAAATGACATGTGGGCGTACGAAAGGCTAAGCGGAAGGGACGATGTGGAGGCAGACTTGGTCAATCAACGGGATGTACGAACAAGTCTAGGTCATACGATCAAAAACGAAATCAACGGTTAATACTTCATCGGAGGGCGACGGAATAGCGGGCCCGGAGTACTGTGCACTGGGACTAAAATTCACGCAACTTGGGAGAGTGGCAGCCGTTGGATGGAGCGCTCAGGATCAGACGGCTCATGTTAATTTCGTTGCGCATCCAGGATCTAACGTTAATGTGCGAAATGGGGCGGTATTGGAACAGTGGTCTGGGATGCGTGGTGCACAACGCGTGGAATCGCTGTGATTTGCGGAATACCGCCTGCCTTCGAAAGGTGGTACGAAATAAACAGGCTGGTTTTAAGTGGTGGTTTTTAGGGCGCGGGGACCACAAAGGTAGTGCAATATGGTACGTTGATTTGTGTTCAATCGGATGGTTCAAAGCATGCCCGATAGCCTTATATGATAAGCACCTTTTGGTCTGGCACAAGATCTCGGGGCTGGGTCATGTGGAATAGAAAATCAAAGGGGCTAGGGCCAGAAGGGCTAAACCTTGAATACTCTTGGGCGCGAGCTTTCAGACCTGCACAGTGTAATTTGGAGGCACAGGATGGTGACGATAGGCAGAAAACGAGTTCCTTAGGCCACGGTAGGGAGTTTGAAAGGTTCAAGCGGGACTAATGGCCAAGAACTTTAATGGGGGGGGCTGGTATGATCAACATTGGCTCCACCTGGGGATGGCACGTTCATCCCTGGACATGTTGAGAACTACGCAGACCTCCTGATCATAATCTATGTAAAATCTGTTCTTCGGCCCCTCTTACTGGTGATTCTATTCGCCCATAGAGAAAATTTCAATTGGGAATCCCAATTTTTCTGATTTTCATTTATATTTTTCTTCAAGGTCCTCACCAAAGTTTTGTTGGAAGACTCTGCCAGGCCGCTCCCCTGTGGATAGTAGGCTGTGGAATGATTTAGTGTAATATTATATTGTTGACATAAATTCACAAATTTTGCAGATTTGAAGGCCTGTTCATTATCAGTCACTATTCTAGCAGGGCAGCCAAACCTGGATATGATGCTTTCTTCCATGAACTTTATGACGACAGTGTCAGTAGCATTCCCTGCAGGTATGGCTTCCACCCATTTTGTAAAATAATCTGTGGCAGTTAATATCCATTTATGTTGTCCACTTGAGGGTGGATGTATTTCACCTATAAAATCTATTCCCCACTGCTAAAATGGTTCGTTAACATGAACATGAATCAGGGGCAGAGCTGCCATCTTTTGTCTCTCAACGAATTTCTGACACTTATCACATGCTCTGACCCAAGTAGAAACATTTCCAAATAATTTTGGCCAGTAGAAACCAGCCTTCAGGATTTTGTGAGCTGTGGCTCTCCAACTGTAATGACCTCCACAAATTCCCTCATGAAATTCTATCATTATACTCTCTACTTCTTCCTCTGTTAGGCATAGGAGTAAAATTCCTGAAGGGTCCCTCCAATATAGCTGGCCATTAGCAACTATATAATTTTGTGATTTCAATCTTAAAGCCCTGTATTTTGCTTTATCACAACTTGGAGGACAGCTGAGTGTCAAAAGATATTCAACTATTTCTTTGTACCATGGACTGGTGAGATATTTTATGTGTACTCTCTGAGTAGCCATCTCCGGACCTTGCTGCTCTTTTTCTCTCTCAGACTCTTCATTTGAAATCATAGACAAATTTATGCCCAAAGCTTGATATTTCTATTCGGATAAAATTTTAGCAAGCCCCTGTCCTTTAATCAGCTTAGTAGGTCTGATATCCAAATCATATTCCTGTATCTTTGCAATCCAGCTCCCTCTTTTTCCTTCACTATCTCCCTGAATGAGAATGTCTTTGACAACTGCTGTAGGGACATATGCAGTAATGTGAGACTGCAAAAAATACGTTCTAAAGGCTTTGAGGGACTTCATCAGGGCATATGCCTGCTTTTCTAATATATTGTATTTCAGTTCTGCGTCATGGAGCACTTGGCTGAAAAAGGCAATAGGTTGCTCATATCCATCTTCGTTTTTCTGCAACAAAACTCCAGCTATTGTATGGGGTGAAGCAAATGAAAATATCATAAATGGTTTTGTATAATCAGGTCCAGCCAGCACAGGGGCTTCAGCAAATGTGGCTTTAATTCTAGCAAATGCCTCTCGTGATTCTTGTGACCATTTCACCTCATTATTCTTCTTTAGCATATCTGTTATATGCTTAACTATCTCAGCATAGTTAGGGATGAATCTTCTCAGAAAATTTATTCGTCCCAAAAACACTTGCACTTCTTTCTTATTTCTGGGGAGAGGAATACTATTTATCACCTCTACTCTTTTAGGATCTATTCTCACCCCATATTTAGTTACAATATGCCCCAAAAGATTGCCTTCCTCTAATGCAAATAAAGACTTTTGTGGATTAAGAGGAAGACCATACCTTCTGCATTTTTCAAAAGTTATTCTTAAGTGCTCAATGTGTTCATCATCATTTTTTGAAAACACTGTAATATCATCAAGGTATACCACCAGAAATTTATCCTACTCCCCAACAAAAGCAATATCCATAGCCCTCAGAAAAGTGGCCCCTGCATTAATCAATCCAAAAGGCATCCTGGCATACATAAATGTACCCCATGGTGTGATGAAAGCAGTCTTCTTTTGATCTTCTGGAAGTACAGCAGCCTAATTATATCCAGAGAAACCATCCATCATTGACATTCTAGAGGCTCCAACCACTTTCTGCAGGATGTGGTCCATCTTGGGCAGTGGATAATTATCTTTTAAAGATGCTCTGTTTAAATTCCTGAAATCCACACATAGCCTTATTTCTTCATTTTTCTTTCGAACAGGAACAAGGTTTTCTACCCATTTAGAGTATCTCAAGGGCACAATTATTTTGGCCTTAAGCAGCTTCTTGATTTCTTTTTCAATGGAGGGGAGCAGCAAAGGATTTATCTGTCTGAGCTTCTGCTTATAGGGCTTTACATCTGCCTTCAGGGGAATTTTGTGCTGCATTATACTGATATCAAAAGTTTTTAGGTCCAGATAGGACCATGCAAACACATCTTTATAAGACTGAAATAATTTCAGGTATAGCTCCTTATATTCTTTTGGGACTTTCCTGGATAACTTCACAATTTTAGGGTCAACATCAGTACCCAGGTTCAGATCTTCTACCTGATTTTCTTCTACTATTTTGCTAGGATGCAATGGGACATCATTCTTGTCAAATAATCTTTCTAGAGGCACCAGCCCTCTAGGGATAACATTTCCTTTCAGCTGCAGCACTTTACTACCTGCCATCTCCTCTTCCCAATTATTTTCTAAAACATTCTCAGCCTCATCTTCTTCACAATCATCAATATCCATATTGGAGAATTCTCCCACTGTTTCCAAGAATCTCTTCATTTGTTCCTCATCTTAAAATACCTACCAATGCTTAATATTATCTGGGATTGATGGTCTATAACGTACCTCGATTTCATACCTCAGGAGAGGGTTCTGAGGGGGATGAAATGTACTGGCAGCCACAGCAAGTGAATCTGACATTCTGTTCTACTCCCAGGGCATGAACTGGATACTAAATGCTGAGAAGAAATTATCCACCATGTCCCACACGTCATTCCTGTAAGCCCTCAACCAAGGATGTTTGGTTTGACATTGATTTCTGACTTGTCTGACCACCAGCTCAGAGTCTCCCAGAGATTTTAAACTTTGTATACCCATGCTCCTGGCTGTTTGCAATCCCAATAGCAGTGCTTCATATTCAGCTACGTTATTAGTAGCCTCATATTCTAATTTAAAATACAGTGGGATCCATTTTCCTGTAGGAGAAATCAATAGTACTCCAGCTCTGTTTCCTTCTCTTGAATTTGCTCCATCAAAATGTAAAGTCCATACTCCTGCTTCATGGTTCCCTGAAGGCTACTCAGTCTTGATTTGACAGAAGGAAGGTTCCTGAGCATAATTTTGATCTTCTTCTAACATCAAACATGAGAAATATCCTTCCTTTCTATAGACTGGTGAATTCTCCGAGCTGTCAGCCTTAGTCACCATCTTGACAAATCTGGTTTCTCTGTATAACCTTCTCTCCTGGCCACCAAGAATTGGAATGGTGGCATATGTTAAGTCTAATTTGAGTGACCCACCAATTTTTGTTCCCCAGGACCTTGACAACAGCATGCCAAAGCGAGCTGGGATATCAGCCACCACAATGTCCATTAATACACTTTTTGCTGGAATTTGGGCTAGGTTGACCACTAAATATTTAATCATCCCCAGACATTTAACTCTTTTGGAATCAAATGAATATAGGTCTTTATATGGACGCATGATTTGTAATCCTAGTTGTTCCATGACTGACAGAGGCATAAGATTATGGGAAGCTCCAGAATCTAGCATACAATTGTGTAACAGCAGGTCATGAATCACTAGAGACACATAAAATGGAGGAGTAGAAGGGTCTATCTCTTCGACATGTGGGCCAAATACTACCATGGGTCTTTCTTCTTGGAGGTTAAGACTATTTGGAATTATTGGTGCTTCAGGAGGGAGCAATAAAGAAGTGACTTGAGATTAATATGCAAGTTGTTTCAACAGTTCAGTCAGGGGAACTGGGATTTTGACTTTCTCAAGTTCCTTTTGCAGATTAAAAGTAGGAGGAGAATTTTCTATTACAACTTCTTTTGACTCGGACTTATCATTAGGAGGGACAACAACTTTTGAAGAAGAAGTAATTTGATCATTAGGTGCAAAGGTTTGTTCAGAGGACTCTTACCTTTGTCTGTGGCTTTTTGCATCGTTGAATCCTTTTGAGTAGATGCTTCCTTCTGGGGAGACTCTTCTTCATGTTCTTGAGTACGAGTTCTCTTCCTGGAAGATCTGAGATCATATTTTCTATTGAAATGTGCTTGCATGAAATCATTAAACTGTTTGCAATAATGATCAATTTCTGCATCTTCTGTGTCCCTGATTTCTTCTTCTTCTTCGTACAATGGACATTCTACTTCATCATTGTTTGAAAAAGCGAGGTTTGTATCTTGCAGTTCATAAGCAGCCTCTTCAGTGGAGTCATCTACTGGGCCTTCCAGGTATAATGGGTGAGGTACCTGATCTTGTTGCTCTTTTTCTTCCCTTGGTAGTATTTGCAGGGGTGGCTTTCTATACTGAGGATTGTAACCCCTGTTTGGAACGTTCTGAAATTTCTTGGAAGCCGAGTTCTTGGTATCCAATTCAATCTTGACAATTTTATTAGAAATATTCTTAATCATTTTGTTCATTTCTTCAATTCTATCTGAATATTTGTCCTGATTAGAGGTAGAGACCTCCTCTTTACCTCTTCTTCTGGTATCTTGTTTAGCTTTCCCTCTTAATTTTCCAGTGGAAGAAAAATTTGCTTCCAATTCAAGTGCATCTAACTAAGCATCATATGGGGTGGCAGGCTTTCTTTCCCTGAGAGAGAAACCAAAATATGAGTCAAAGGCTGCTATGAAAACAACTTTGGCAGCATTCTGATGAGACTTCATATCTGCAGGGAGATTTAGATATAACTTATTAAATCTCTTAATAAATTATGACACCCCTTCATTATGTTTCTTCTTGAGTGTATTGAACTCAGTAAGACACTGTCCATGATCTTTCTTTTCTCCCCATTTCCTGAGAAAATTATTTTCCATATCGTCCCAAGTGGTTATTGAACGATTTCCTAATGTTTTGAACCATTTTCTGGCTTCACCGTCTAGAGATTGCACGAATAGTCTTAAGACTACATCCAAATGTTCTACATTAAAGTTCTCTACAAAAGAGCAGAAAGTCTCAAGATGTTTTTGAGCATCAATTTCATTTTCCCCAGTGAATCTGGGCAGGATCTTCAAATAATCTTGTGGCATATCATTCAGCACTTGAGGTAATGCCAGGGGAGCATATTTATTCAACAAAAAGGCTGGAACATTAGCCATTGGAGGAGGTGGGGGTTGTGCAAATATCTGGGGTACAAATGGAGGAAGAGGCAGAGGTGGAGTATGAATAACAATAGGAGTATACTGTACAGCAGCTTGCGGTGTAGATGGGAACAGTTCACGGTTAACAGAAGCTACTTCGGTGACTTCTTTAACCTCTTCGACCTCAGGGGTATGGTGAAGATTAGCTTTAATCCTAGCACTTCCCCTAGGTGGGCTATCTGAATAATATTCTGTGTCTCCCACAGTGGAGTCAAGATTTTCTACTTCGATTTCTTGAGAAGAAGAGGATGGATAATCTTCTACAGAATATTCAGGGATTTCAGCATGGACTGACATCTTTTCTTTCCAACTTCTTCTGTGTATAATCTTCTCTGGGTCAGACACTAAAGGTGTCTTTGACTGTGATGTATCTGACCTCAGGTGCGGCTTACGAGGAGCCAGGACTACAAATAGATTTATCAAATAAAGAACAGTGGAGTCGCCAAGGTGAGAGATATACAACTCTTCAACTCTCTGTGCTCACCTGATTAGAGAGTGAATATGATTTGTCAAGGCCCAGGGATAGTGATTTTCTTGACATCGATCCCCGGCAACGGCACCAGAAAGATGTTGTAGCTCCCAGAGACATCCTAGAGTTGCCATAGACCAGTGCCTAGGACATATTAGCATAGCAAGGAGCACATAATATAACTTGGGTGTCAATCCAAAGGGCTCTCCTGCTATCTCTTGTAAAATAAGGAAATGGATTTAAATGGGACCAGAATTTACAGAAACTGCCACAGAGAAAGTAATGTTGCAGGGGCAAGATGCAAAGCTCCAATATAAAAGTGTCAGACAGTTAAGAGACAATTTGCTGTAAAGAGGGCCAATTCAACTAATATGCCACAGAAATCAAATATCAGAAAGTGTATGCGGTGAAAGAAATATAAGAATATATTAATTTCCCTTGGGCTGATACCCAGATACACAACAGAACCATATATGGGCTTACCAATCTAAGAATCCATACATGAAAATGACATTTTAAAAGAAGCCTCCCAAGGCAACCACTATAGCAGAAAGATGGATGAAATGAATCACGAAACAGTATATCATGCCTGAGTCATATTTAAAGCGCTTGACTGATCCAAGTATGGGTATCAACTAGGATAAATCCTTACCTAAAATCAGTGAGCCACTCGCATTCCAGTACATGATACAAGAATATGGATAAAATGAATTGTTGTATTAAACACATAAAAGGAAGTTACATACTGTGGGATACCACAGACCAGAATCCTCTAATACAGATAGAACTCCTCCTCACTGAGACCCTACGAGCTCTGATCCTTCCTACAAGAGCTTATACAAAATGTATACAAAAATTCCTTTCACTGCACAATTCTCTAATAAAAATCTGGAACCCTTACAATGTCATTCTTCTTGGTTTTTATAGAGGAAGAAGATGAGAAACTCATAAAAGAAGTAGGTGAAAACAATTAATTATTTCATTTAAACAAAATGGCGGAAACATTCGCGCCCATATTTCTGAGTAACCATGTTGTATTGTATGTACTCTATGACCTGTCTTCATAAATAAATGCATTGAGTATAAAAATCCCCTCAGGGATGCAGCATAGAGATGAAATCACTTAAATAATCTGTCCTTTTCTGAGAGGCAATCTTGCTGAAATTGATCTTGGAGGGCATAACTCTCTTCTGCCTTCTAACTCTGGATTGGAATTTGAAATCTTTCATTTCAGACGCCGAAGTTATTTATCTTCAACTGACACTCTTTGCCGTGTCATTAAAATTTCTATATGTGAAATCTGCCTTTTAAATTACTCTAGATGGTTTGATAGCTTTCGATCTCTGCTCTTTAAATGGTAGTCATATCTCTACAACTACCCGAGATCTTCTTCATAAATTCTCCTTCTGCAAGCCGATATTTAGATGCATCTTCGATTTTTGTAATGGAGGCAGAGACTAATGGCGATTTTTCGTCGCTGCAACCTACAAAACCGACAAACACGTTAAAGAAAACCAGACACAAGGGTGGTGGAGGCGGTCGTGACTACAGAATTGATGATGTAGACTGGGAGAAATGGCGAGGAGATGCAGGGTGGCAATGAAATATACAGTGGAACGACGATGAATGAATGAGGCGGAGATACATAACATAAACACTGTGATGTGACACGTAAACGGAGTATATGAATGGTGGAGGCGAACGCAAATGACACGTGGGCGTATGAAAGGCTAAGCGGAAGGGAAGATGTGGAGGCGGACTTGGTCAATCAATAGGATGCATGAACAAATCTGGGCCATACGATCAAAAATGAAATCAACGGTTAATACTTCACCGGAGGGCGGCGGAATAGCGGGCCCAGAGTACTGTGCATTGGGACTAAAATTCGCACAGCTTGGGAGAGTGGCAGCCGTTGGATGGAGCGCTCAGGATCGAACAACTCACGTTAATTTCACTGCGCGTCCGAGATCGAACGTTAACGCGCGAAATGGGGCGGTATTGGAACAGTGGCCTGGGACCCATGGCGCATAACGTGTGGAATCGCTGCAATTTGCGGAATACCGCCTGCCTTCGAAAGGCGGTGCGAAATAAACATGCCAGTTTTATGCGGTGGTTTTTAGGGTGCAGGGACCAAAAAGGTAGTGCGCTATGGTACGTTGATTTGTGTTCGATTGGACGGTTCCAAGCATGCCCGATAGCCTTATACGATAGGCACCTTTTGGTCTGGCACAAGATCTAGGGGCTGGGTCATGTGGAATAGAAAATCAGAGGGGCTAGGGCTAGAAGGGCTAAACCTTGAATACTCTTGGGCGCGAGCTTTCAGACCTGCACAGTGTAATTTGGAGGCACAGGACGGTGACGATAGACGGAAAACGAGTTCCTTAGGCCACGGTAGGGAGTTCGAAAGGTTCAAGTGGGACTAATGGCCAAGAAATCTAATGGGGGGGGATGATATGATCAACAGATCCAATGGAAGAAACTAATTGAGCCAAAGTGGGCTCTTATTCTATGATATGCTTTGACACATTTTGTTTTCCCTTCTTAAGAGAAAGAAAAACCTATGAGAGAGTGGACTCTGTGAGAGAAGTACCACTACTTGGTTGCGCTTGATGAGATGTTCCAGGAACATGGCTTGAACTTTTCATACCAGGGTTGACTTCCACTCATGGAAAAACAAGCTTAGGTGCTAGAAGTCCAGGGTTGAATTCCACCCATTCTTCTGCCATGAAGAGCTCCTTCTTAGGTTGGCTCCTTGAAGAGGAGGTTATTTTCTCCTTGTCTGCATTTTTTTGTTGCAGTTTCTTCTTGTATTATTCCATGAAAGACCTTAGGGTTTGAGGTTCCCTATATTAGCTACTGACGTGAACTTCATTAACTAGTGACATTGCTGAAATAGGCATAGGATTTGCAACCTTCCTAATCGAGCTTATGGTGGCCTTTTGACCGAGATGAAGGTAGGGCTAACTTGAAAACCCTTCCTCTCTTAAAAACTTATCCCAAGTAAGTTTATTGTTTCTAAGATGATAGACAATTAGAATTTTAATCAACCCTCTCTGATACAAATTTTTCAAAGAGTTGTTTGGAATTTTTTGTACCTTTAGGGACATTTTGAGCAGATATTTGTATAGAAAATAGGGTAGGTACAGAGGTTTATCTCGTGAAATGTGAGCAAGGAATATTAACTGATAACGATGGATAGAGGAAAACTTACCCTCACATGTGATGTATTTTTGGACTGAGGTGATAACATGCTGCCACTCAGCCTTAAAACATGAAATGTGTGCAGTTGGATTCCACTTAACATTAACATGTTCGAGCTTAAGGTAGAGACTTACTTCTGTGGGAAGTGTTTTGCTATTGAACCAAAATTCACCAGTTGCAGAGGTTTGGGTAGCACGAGCTATGATGGACTCAGAAATGTTGAATGTATTGCCGCCTAACTTGACCTTTTCACCATCAAAACTCTTCGAAAAAGCCTAAACTAAAGCCACATTCTCCCTAGAAAATTTTTGTAGTAATTTATACTAGCCAGCGTATTTAAATTTTTGTTTAGCCCTAGCATCCAAAAATCTTGTATTCAGTGGCTATCATCTATTGAAATTTCCTCCTTTCCCCATTCTTCCAACAGATAGACTGCACACAAACAAAAATGTTCAATTCTGGTTTCAATACTGTGCACAAAGCCTTGGTTTTCCTGCCTTGAAAACTGAATCTGCTTGTTGGAGGAATGGTCCCTATTTGCCTATAGCCTGCACATAGGAATTTGGTTGAGTGAACACCAAGTTATCTCCTCTGATTTCACACCTAAAATTATGGCAAGGAGTAATGGCATGATTTGAAAATAATTCAAAAACAAGCGTCAAGTCATCCCACTAGGCTTAACACTCCACATTATTAGAAATGTCAGATACCTCGTACTATGATTTTCGGCTTGAATTAGGCGAGGTATCTATAGGTTAGTTTCATAGATAAATTAACCATTAAATAATAATAATAATCCCCTTAGGTCAAATAATAATTAATCTTACTTAAGAGAATAATCACATTCATAGCATAGGGGTCTTCAATGATATTCAAACATGAATGGTCCTTCCCTTTAAAATATTCTCTGCCGCTCTTATATTCTTGATGAATAACTGTTTTTACCTATGAATTGAGATAACAAAAATCTCAATGAAATAACTGTGCTTTTCATTGTGTGAATAATATGACTTTCAATTTTGAGAAATAGCTGTCTTTCATTACATTACTATGTTGACAATGAAATTAAAACAGAGGTAGCTATTATCCTAGACAAGGTGACTCCAAATTTATGACTCAAACGACAAGTAACGTTCAACACTAACATAAGTTAAAATAGTAATTTCAACTTATTTTATGACTCTAAAACACTAATGACACCTATTCACTTAAAATTACCTTGATGTTGGGACTCCTTTTTACCTTTATTGAAAATGACTCAAACTTTGACATGGACTAGGACATTAGAAAATTTTGAAAATAGTGACACAATGGTGCTTACACCATTAACATTTTCATTCCTAATAGTGGGTCCTATTGGGGGTGAATTCCTCCATGTGAGACTTCAAGGACTGTAGACTCATTGCCTTAAAAACCTTTGAAACTCAAAAGACTTCTTGAAAATAAGGACTAGGACTGACCATTGAATGATTGAACTCGAGGCTGACTATATATACAAACATAAGTACCATTGTCCATGTTTTTTATTGACACATCACACTGGATATTTACAATGGAATGACTCAAATGACTTACTAAACAAAGAACCTTTTAAGAAAATGACCATTAACTCGGCCTCCAGTCAGCTGATCATCATCCAAATGTTTGAGCAGAAAAGTATTGTTTCCCAAAACTTCAGCAATTCTAAATGGCCCAAACCACAAATTGTCAAACTTACCATGATTTCCATGGTCTTCTCTCGTAACACCCCAATTCAGCACCAAGTCATTCTCCTGAAACCACTGTTGATTTTCTCTTTTATCAAAAACAAATTTGACTTTATTTTGATACTTTTGTACTTTATCAAGCAATGATTCTCTGATTTGGTGTGCCTCTATCAACTGTACCATTCTCCTTTGGATTGGATTTTCATCATCAACTTCATCTTGTAGGAATTTCATCACAAGAAGAGCTAATTGCAAAGGAATTACAACATCAGTACCATATACAAGCTGAAATGGAGACATTCTAATTGATTTTTTACCACTTACTGCATTTGTCCACAGAGCATGTACCAGCTAAGTGTCCCAATTTCTCTTATTTTCAAGCATCATTTTCTTAATGATCTTCACCAAAATTTTATTGGATGACTTGGCTAATCCATTACCTTGAGTGTAATAAGGTGTAAAATGAGTCAATTCAATTCAATATTGCTGACAAAAGTTGTACATATTAGCAGACTTAAAGGCCATTGCATTATTAGTTACTAATTTCTATGGACAACGAAATCTTGACATAATGTTTTCCAACAGAAATTTGATAATTATCATATCAGTAGCATTCCTGGTTGGTACAGCTTCAATCCATTTAGTGAAATAGTCTGTGGCTCTGAGAATCCATCTATGATGTCCTAATGAAGGTGGATGAATTTCACCGATGAAGTCTAATCTCCACTACTAGAAAGGAACATTTGTTGAAATAGGGATAAGAGGTAATGGTAGCAATTTCCGTTTACCAGCAAATTTCTAACATTCAACACAACTCCTGGCTTTGGCAAAAGCATCAGAGAAAAGAGTTCGCCAATAATAGCCAGCTCTTAAGATTTTTTTCGCAGTGGATTTCCAATACAAATTCCCTCCATGCACTCTTGCATGTATCTCTTTCATGATCTCTTGGGATTCAACTTCATCTACACATCTTAATAAGACTCTAACAGGTTCCTTCTAGTAGAGATGGTCTTCCAAAATGCAATACTTCGCAACTCTCAATTTAAAAGATCTCCTTTTTTACTTCTCCATTTTAGGTCAACAGTTTAAATTTAACAATATGTATAATATATCCTTGTACCAATATAAATGAAATATTTCATGATAATTAGAAATACCTTCTCTATCTTCTCCTTTAGGTTCCTCTACATTCAGATTTAAAGCCTTGAAATTAGATTCGGCCATCAAGTGAGCCAAGCCTTGTCCTTTTATCAATTTAGTTGCTCTCATCTCGATATCAAATTCCAGAATTTTGGTCAGCCACCATCCCCTTCTGCCATCTGTATCTAGCTGCAGCAACACATATTTAATAGTGATATTGGGCACAAAAGCAACTATTTTTTAATGCAGCACATAGATTCGAAAAGACTTCAAAGCCTTAAATAGTGCATATGATTGTTTTTTAGTCAAGCTGTACTTTAATTCAACGTCTATTAAAGAACAACTGAAAAATGAAATAAGCTGCTCTAAACCTCCTTTTTTCTTCTGTAGTAAGACAACTGCAATCGTTTCTTGTAAAGCATATGAAAATATTAGAAAATATTTTTCAAAATCAGGACTAATCAAAACTAGAGCTTCAGTCAAGGCAGACTTGATTGCTAAAAAAAAATTATTTGCTTCATCTTTCCATTTAAATTATGCATCTTTTTTCAGCAATACATTTATGTGTTTGATCAGATCTACAAAGTTAGGAACAAAATGCCTCAGAAAATTGTTTTTCCTTGAAAATTACTGCAATTATTTTTTATTCCTTGAAACACCAATCTTCGAAATAGCTTCTACTCCTCCCGGATCAATACAGATGCCACTTTTTGTTACAATATGTCCTTATAATTTCCCTTATTGGAAAACAAAGGATGAATTTTTTGGGTTTAAGCACAAACCAAACTTTTTGCATTTGTCAAAAGCTTGTTTCAATTGTTTCAAGTGGTCTTCATTAGATTTTGAATAGATTGTGATTCCATCCAAATAGATGACTACAAATCTGTCCTTTTCTCCCGCAAAGGAAATATCCATTACCCGCTGAAAGGTTGTGCCTGCATTCATCAGACCAAATGGCATTTTGTTGTACATGAATGTACCCTAGGGTGTGGTAAATGTTGTCTTTTCTCTGTCTTGCCTGTCAATTGAAATCTGATTATATCCCGAAAAGCCATTAATCATTGACAATATTTTGGATCCTACAATATTTTGCAAAATATAATCCATCTTGGGTAGTGGATAGTTATCTTTCAATGAAAACCAGTTCAAGTTGCGAAAATTGACACAAATTCTTATCTCTCCATTCTTTTTCCAAACCGAGACTATATTAGCTACCTATTTAGAAAATCTCAAAGGCAGAATTATCTTTGCTTCCCATGATTTTCTAATTTATTTCTCAATGATTTCGAGAAACATGGGATTGATATGTCTGATTTTTTCTGCTACAAGATTTGCATCTATTTTCAAGGGAATCTTGTGCTCCATTATGCTCCTATCATAATTTTTCAGCTCACTATAAGACCATGCAAAAATATCAACAAATTCTCTCAGTAGCTTGATATATTTTGTTATGGTTTCAAGAGAAATGAACTTGGACACTTTGACTAATTTTGGCTGATCTTCTATGCCAATTTTACATTCTATTGTTCTCTCTCCATCAACTTTACTTTCAGGCTTGAGAAAAACATCATTATTATCGAACAGTCTTTCTAAAGGAACTAAACCTTTAGGAATATAGTTAGTTTTCAGATCTATACTATTCTTCCCAACCATGGTTTTCTTAAAAAGATTTCTATTTTGGTTTTCAACAATTTCCCGCTCATCATCAATTTGTATGTCTACAAACTCTTCAACACACTCTAGAAATTTCTGAATCTCCTTGTCATCCTCAAATACTTACCAGTGTTTGATGTTATTAGGAATTGAAGGCATATTTTTGATTTGAACATCATAAGTTGCCTTGACATCTTGAGGAACTTTGAAACTACTAGCAGCAATAGCTAGTGAATCATCCATTTGATTTTCTTCTCCAGTGACAAAATTTATATTAAATGCTAAAAAGTAATGCTCAATCAAATCCTAGATTTCATTCCTATAATTCTTCAATTTGGAAAATTTCACTTGGTAATTGTTTCTCACCTACTTAATTACCAACTTTGAATCACCAAAAGTGATTAGCTGCTCTGCTCCCAAATATTTCGTTGCCTTCATACCCAACACAAGCACTTCATACTCAGTAGTGTTGTTAGTGGTGGAAAATTGCAGTTTATATGATATAGTTTCCCTCTACTGAGTGAGAGAAATGAGTACTACACCAGCTCTCGATCCTTCTCTTGATGAGACTCCATCAAAGTACAATTTCCAGATCCGTCCTCCTTCTAAATCATGCTCATTTTCACCTTGAAAGTGTTGTTTTTCACTTATTTGAGGCTGTAAATTGTTATCATCAGCAACAAGGTGCAGAATTGATGACCCCATTTTCTTGTCTTCAGCATGTATGGGATGGTTTGAAGGATTATGTTGATCATTGATGATATAGGCCATTTTTGGTTTCCCTATACAGCCTTCTAAATTCCCCTCCAAACACTGGGATGGTGGCATATGACATGTCCATCTGAAGGGTACCTCCCAATTTCTTAGACCAAGATCTGGAAAGTAACATCTCAAATCTAGAAGGAACGTCTGCAACTACAATTTCCATCACTAAGATCTTCATAGGCAACTGGGTAAGGGAAACAACCAAGTCCTTAATCACTCCTAGACACTTGACTTTTTTGGAATTAATAGTGTAGAGGTCATGGTATTGCTTGGTGATCTCTAATCCCAATTCATCCATCACTTTATTTGGCATGAGATTTTGGGAAGCTCCAGAATCTAACAGACAATTATGCAGCAATTTGTCATGTATATTGAGTGACAGGTAGAAAGGTAGTGAGTTATCATCATTTTGATCTTGGACATGATAGCCTAGATAAATAGTGGGATGCTCATCCTCAAGGTTGACTGAATCAAGAGTGAGAGGAGGTTGTAGCAGAATTTTAAAAGACTCTTTATATGCTAGATTTTTCAATAATTCCAGTATATCAATTCAGATTTGAAACTGAAATAAATTGGAACTAATTCCTTATTTTCTGCAGTAATTTTGACAATTGGGGAAGAATTTTGAGGTGGAGGAACATCATTGACCTTGGCATTCTCTTTATCATCTTGTTTATCTAAATCTAATTTTTGTTGAGTTGTTGAACAAGACCTTTGGACATCAAAGGATAACTTCTATTTTGAAATTCTTGTTGTTTTTTATCATTTTGTGCATAAATTTGAGCATTCACATCATATAAAAACAAATAAATCCTTGATCGATCTTCATATTCTTGCAATGTCAAACATGTTAACTATGAAGTTTCTCCCAGAAGGTTTATTTCTTCATTTTCTTCTTCATTTCCTTGCCAATCTTCTTCAACAAAATTATTCAAAGGAGGATGAACATTTTGATCATCATCATTCCTCCTTGGGCATTGTAGGATTTGTTGAGGTTGAAAAGGCCTCCTGAAGGGATCCTGATTTATATTAGCCTCATTTTGATTGGCTCCAGCAGCAGGTTTTTTTTCTAACTCTAATTTTATCATCTTAGAAGCAAGTTCCTTGATCAAATTGGACATTTGATCAATATCTTGAAAAACCTTCTTCCTCTAAATCTCTTCCTCCATTTTTAACTTAGTAGATCCCATAAGATTGGACTGCACTCCAATTGTAGCCTCTTGCATATCCATCAATGTCTGTTCTTTCTCAGCTCTCAACCATGAGGCAAACTCAGAATTTAAAGTATTTGCAAAATTTATCATAGATGTGGTCTCAGTAGGTTTAATTTCTTTAGGAATATTCTAATAAATCTTATTAAACCTCTTGGTAAAATCAACCAATGATTCAACTGATTTCTTCCTTAGAGTTCCAAATTCTGTAAGATAATAGACATCATCTTTCCTATCACCGCATTGCTTCACAAATATCTCCTCCAATTCATCAATTCCTGTTATTGAGTTTGGAGGTAGACTTCTAAATCATTTACGAGCTTCGCCATCCAAGCTCTGAACAAGGAGTCTTTACCAAACATCTTCATGTTCAATATTCTGATTATCAGCATAGCTATAGAAAGCCACTAAATGTTCCTCAACAGATACTCCTTCTCCCTCCCTAGTGTATTTTGGAAGAGATTTCAAGTAATCTCCTTGAGGAAGTGAATGGAATTGTTGAGGAACAACAAGTGGTGCATATCTTGCAGTCACTACCTACTGTATCTTTGTTAGGGTAGACTGAGCCATATTTTACTGATGTACAATTTGTGTAGTTTTTTGGGAAATGGGAATTACAATTGGTGAATTCTAATTCTGATTTAGGATAGCATAAAAATGGAAATATTGAGCTGATTCTTCAGGCTTTGGAATTGAGAAGAGTGTATTTTCAAAAAGATGAAGAGAGGATGTCTTCACTTCTCCTTCTATAGAAGAATCACATTCAAAAGTTGTCTCTTGAGTGGATGGAGTTAATTCAGCTTTATTTTTTTGAGCAAGGAAATTAGATAAGTTAAATGTAAGGCCTTCAGGAACACTCACTTCTAGTGCATGAGAAGAGGATGTCCAACAGCTGGATTTGGAGAAAAAGGAAAATACTCTTGTTGAGGGATGATAAGATACTGGTATTCAGGATGAGTTTGAAGGAAATTTAAAATAGTCTTAAAATATTCTTCAGTCAAAACATCCCTATCAAGAAAAGGTGCAATAGCCAATAACTGTTCTAATTCCCCTTCAGTCAGCACAAACTCTTCTGGTTTCTTATCAACACTTAAAAAATAAATTTTTTCCTCTTTTACTGGAACATTACTTATCTCATATTTACTAGGTGATGAGTGAGGAAAACTTTCAGCTGAACCTAGGTTAACAACATCTACTTTATTTTCTAGGGAAATAGTTTCAACTTTATACTTTTCAACAAGATCTTTTGAAACCAAAACTTCTTTTGATTCTAAAGTAGATGAAGGTACCTTTTGATTTGAAACATAATTTTTGTGTACCTTATTCACTGACTGAGATATGTGGCCTCAAGTGATTCTATTTTCCTTTTGCATCTTTAAATGATCTTCTCTGGGTCAGCAACTGGAGTCAGAGTTGGAGATCTCTGATTCCTTGTAGAAGGAGGTCTTGAAACCCATCTTTCTCTTTGTGGAGTCTCCAGGTGAACTAGTTTGTAGTATTCTTCAAGTCATAAATTCCTATTCACCATCAAGAATTAATTATCAGAAATTCAAAACAAGAGACTCGGGATAATACTTCGTTTCAAGGCCTTTGTCTCCCGGCAGACGCACCAAAAGATGTTGGCGCTGGAATCATCACTTGGACTGCATCTAGCGCATAACCAGACACATCCTAAACTCTAAGGAAATTTAATGATTTGTTTTATGAGATTGGTAGGTGGTTTTAATTCCCAGTCATTTAAAAGATATTTCAGTCAAATCCAGAGTTCACCTAATGAGGTTATTGGAGTCTGATGTGGTAGCAAAGATTGAGTTTGTAGCCTGTGAGGAGAAGAAACTATAAGGTGAGAAAGGAAACAATAGGCCTGAAAAGAAGAAATATATTTTTTCTGGTAGAACTTAACAAAAGTAACATTTTAACAGTATTTCATCAAGAGAAAGCTATTTCTATTCTTACAAGATTATCACTGAAATATTATGAAGGATAACTATCATGAGTGTGCTCTTCCACTGCTATAACATATATTTTACCAGGAATTCTCATTGTGTGAGACTAACAAAAACTGATAAAACACATAACATGTTTAAGAGACTAATAAGAACACATAACAACATGATTATTTGCAAATTGAAATTGAAATAAATAAGATATGGAAACACAAGTAAAGTTGACAATACACACAACAGATAGGTAATAATTCCTCAGTAGTATCATTCCATTTCATTCACAAAAAAATATTGTTGATCATATGATTCAATATTCAAAAACAATGAACCTTTACTTCATATCAATTTGGCATATATATACAAAATATGATACTGTCATCTCCATAGAAAAAGGTAAATCTGTTTCAAAAGTTATTACAATCTCGTGCAAGAGATGAGGCTTATCCCTAAACTTAAATACAAAGTGCTATATTAAAAATAATACAAACATCATGGAGGTTGTCAATCTGAAATGGTTGTATGCAGTGGAAGCCTAATTGAAGACCACTCTTATGTTCTGGTGCTACCAATCTTCAATAAGAAGTGTAAAAACGGTGAGGGTCACATGTGGTTGTCTCCTTCCAACGTGCAAAACAAAACCCTGGTATTTCAGAGAAGACTTCATACATGACACCTGGAAGCATCCATTGCAATTGAAAAACTCCTCCACTTCATCTTTTTGATGTCACCATCATGACAACAAACCAAAAAGTAGCCCCTTTCCATCACATGCTGGTATTCAAAATAATTGCTACCTTCATAGAGAAAGTAGCTATATCAGGAAAACATAGAACATTTACCCAAAAAGGTTCTCCAAGGTAGCCCTATTCCTTCATTCATCAGAGGTCCAGAATAGAGGCAAAAATCCTAATGGCCTCTACTTTAGTGACCCTCTTATTTGACCTCTTTCTCTATGTTTGACTCTTTGACTGAGTCTTTTTCTTCTTTTTGATTTTGTCTTCACGGCTCTCCTCGATGTTGATAATTTCATCTCTTAATTTAGGATTGGAAATCAACTTGTTGTTCAACCTGAGTTTATTTTTGGGTGTAGTATAAGGTCTCTTGACATAGGGTTAGGGAGGAATTCGGACCTCTTACCTCCATGTATGAATTTACTAGACTGTCCCTCCTCGTCTTTTGATTCTGTGTACTCAGGGTCACTGTTGTCTTCATAGGAGGAATAGGAGTGTATCATATTTTTATTTATCTTCTTGATCAAAGATCCAATGGAAGAAACTAATTAAGCAAAAGTGAGCTCTTCTTATATGACAGGCTCTGACATTTTTTGTTTGCCTTTCTTAAGAGAAAGAAAAATATGTAAGAGAGTGGACTCTGTGAGAGAAGTACCACTACTTGGTTGTGCTTGATGAGATGTTTCAGGAACATGACTTCAAATTTTCATACCAGGGTTGACTTCCACTGGTGACAAAACAAGCTTAGGTGCTAGAAGTCTAGGGTTAAATTCCACTTATTCTTCTGCCATGAAGAGATTATTCTTAGGTTGGCTCCTTGAAGAGGAGGTTATTTCCTTCTTGTCTGCATTTTCCTGTTTCAATTTCTTCTTGTATTATTCCATGAAAGACCTTAGGGTTTGAGGTTCCCTAGATGAGCTACTGACATGAACTTCATTAACAGGTGACACTGCTGGTATAGGCATAGGATTTGCAGCCTTCCTAATCGATCTTCTGGTTGGCCTTTTGACTGAGATAAAGGTAGGGTTTACTTGACAGAAGACTGATGAATGTACAGAGCTAGATGGTGAACTTTGTGAAATAGGGGCAGCACTGGTTTGCTCATGGGTGTCTCTTTTCTTGGGCCTCCTTACCCTTATCCTAGAATTTATGCTACCAAACCCTTCTTCTCTTAAAAACGTATCCCAAGTACTTTTATTCTTTCTAAGATGATAGAAAATTATAATTTTAATCAACCCTCTGTGATACAAATTGTGCAAAGAGTAGTTTGGAATTTTCTATAGCTTTAGGGACATTTTGAGCAGAGATTTGTATAGAAAATAGGGTAGGTTCAAAGGTTTATCTCCTGAAATGTGAGCAAGGAATATTAACTAATAACGATAGATAGAGGAAAACTGACACTCACATTTGATGTATTTTTGCACTGAGGTGATAACATGCCTCCATTCAGCCTTAAAACAAAAAATGTGTGCAGTTGGATTCTGCTTAACAATAACATTTTTGTGCTTAAGGTAGAGACTTACTTCTGTAAGTAGCGTTTTGTTCTTGAATCAATGTTCACCAGTTGTATAGGCTTAGGTAGCATGAGCTATGATGGCCTCAGAAATGTTGAATGTCTTGCTGTCGAACTTGAACTTTTCACCATCGAAACTCTCGGCAAAAGCCTTAGATAAAGCCACATTGTCCCTAGAAAATTTTTGTAGGAATTTATACCAGCTAGCGGATTTCAACTGTGGTTTAGCTCTAGCATCCAAAAATCTTGTATTAGCTAGCTGTCACCTATTTACATTTACTCCTTTCCCCATTCTTCCAATAGCTATACTTCTCACAAACACAACTGTTCAATTCTAGTTGCAATATTGTCCATGAATCGTTGGTTTTTCTGCTTTGAGAACTGAAACTAATTGTTGGAGGAATGGTCTTTGTTTACTTGTAGCCTGCACAGAGGACTTTGGTTGAGTGAACACCGAGTTCTCTCCTCTAATTTTACGCCTCCAATTATGGCAAGGAGTAATGGCATGCTTTGAAAATAATTCAAAAACAAGCGCCAAGTCATCCCACCAGGCTTAACACTCCACATTATCATTAAATGTCAGATATCTCGTACTATGATTTTCTGCTTGACTTAGGCGAGGTACCTATAGGTTATTTGCATAGATAAATTAACCATTCACTAATAATAATCCCCTTAGGTCAAATAATAATTAATCTTACTTAAAATAATAATCATATTCATAGTATAGGGGTCTTCAATGATCTTCAAACATGAATGGCACTTGCCTTTAAAATATTCTCTGCTGCTCCTATATGCTTGATGTATAATTGTTTTTACCTTTGAATTGAGATAACCAAAATCTCAATGAAATAGCTTCACTTTTCACTGTGTGAATAATATGACTTTCAAGTCTAAGAAATAGTTTCCTTTCATTACATTACTGTGTTGACAATGAAATTAAAACAGAGGTAGCTATTATCCCAGACAAGGTGACTGGAACTTTATTACCCAAACGACAAGTAACCTTCAGCACTAACATAAGTCAAAATAGTGATTTTAACTTATTTTATGACTCTAAAACATTAATGACACGTATTCACTTAAAATTACCTTGATTTTGGGACACTTTTTTTACCTTTATTGAAAATGACTCAAACTTCGACATGGACTAGGACAATAGAAAAAATTGAAAATAGTGACACAATGGTGCTTACACCATTAACATTTTCAGTGCTGACATCTACTAACATGACATGTTCACCTGATACTATCATGCCAATATTTCATTGTAGGAGACCTTTCTTCTTCAAATAGCATCTGCCTATAATGAACTTAACCAATGCCCCAACGAGCTAACAGGGTCTTTGAAATCCTAGAACGAAGTATGGTACCGGTTGTATTGTCACTAAGACCGGTTGAAATTTGCAACAAGAAATAGTGAAATTGGCATCGATAAAGGACAAAAAATTTCCAGACAATTGGTGTGGGATTCCAATCACGCATGAGTGAGGAATTCAGTTACATACTAGTGCTAAATGTGGGTGTCTAATTTATTTATCCAATTGGAAATTAAATTGTAATTTCATCTCATAACAACTTGTATCAGTTAAATAAGTCAAAAAGACTGATTTAGTTCAAGAAATTGGAGTTGTGGGTCAAAGGTGAGGGACGTAGAGTGATTCTATCATTTTGGGGGTGCAGTTGCAGTTAATGCATTAGTATAGTGCATGTGTAATTAGTTAACTCAAAATAATTGATTTAAAATTAGTTTAACTAGTTCTAACTAAGTGATGAGCTAGTGAGAAGTCAAGTGAATTAAATTAGATTTAATTCACAAATACTGATCTATCATATAACTGATGATTCCCTATTATTAGTTGCATGCATGTCAAGTCTGATGATGACCCAGTTGAGACAGATGTTAGATGGAAGTTAACTATCATTTGTATTATTAGCGAATTTCTCGAGCATAATTATAAAGTCACAGAAAGGCTCATGATTGATTACGTAGTCAAGGAATGTTGGAATTCCTATTTAATATGGATTAATTTTGCCTAGGTAGGATTGTGTGAGCAAGCCATAGGAAGGTGGCTAAAATTGGCCATGTGTTTGTCCAATTGTGCATAGATCAGTGTGACTCGATTGGTAGAGTGTATTAGGTTCTTGTGAGAACACATGCACTGTATTGTTTCATGATTCCTTGGCTTATTATAGAATAGAGATAGAGAGGTTTTTTAGCAGTTGATTTCCCCAGGAAAACCTTGTCTTGTGCGATTGATTTTCTTTTTTCTCTTACTTGCATGTGGTTGAGCGATCATGATTTATATTCCGCAAATATTGTAGAAGTATTCAGTATCTTGTTTTAGTACATTACATGATTGGATTGAACTATTGGTATAGAGATTCTATATAATTTCAAGAAACCCAGCCTCCTCGCCCAATTCGCAAGCTTGGTAACTTAGTTAATTGACCAGAACGAGGTTGTAATTATCCATAAAGAAAGCATGACTCTTCCCTAGACCATACCCCCACCCAGGGAGTAAAGCCTTGGAATATAACTAACTAGTAAGCTCATAGGTACAATTATGCTTGCTTTGCTACTAGTGGATAAAATGATGTCTGAAAGCACATCAAATGGAATTTCTCTTTCTAAAATTTTCCACTTTCTTAACCCAATAAGGGACCAAGAGGAATCATGGGTCTTTCTCATCATTAAGTGTTTTTCCCACTGTATTCTTGGTTATTATTTAGGAAGGCACACCTATTTTGTTCGCCACTTCATAAATCAATTGAAGCTTTACGAGATAGGTATTTTTTGAGAGAAGAATTAGAAGGTGAATTGTGGGTTACTAAGGGTATAATTACTAAAACCTCCCAACTCAATAACTTTTCATATTTCCTATACAAGTATTAAGAAGATAATCATAAATAAACTTCGGTTTGGTAGGGTGAAAACATTAACCATGTTTACCTTAAAATGTTGTTGCATCACGAAAGTTGTTGAACCACTGGTGAATGATCATATACGGAGGGAAAGATTATCCTAATCCAAGACCCTTTTTAAAGAGGTGAAATAGAAATACCTCCTAACCACTTTTTCTTTTCATCCACGAGCAGTATCAAAATTCTAGCTTGAGCACATCCTAGTTCCGTTGTTTATGTCACCGTCTCAAAATGCAGACCGAAGTAAATTTTTCTTAATGGTTGTTTCCTAGCCACCTTCAAATAACGATTGCATGTTTAGACATGTGGAAAATATGCACGTCTTAGCCTAGCACATTGAGGATTAAATGAAATTAACCTCACAAGTCAGCCCATTCTCCAATGTTATTTAGAATGATTAATTGGGGAATTGGGAATAAGTATTTCGTTATTTTACATTATTTTCAAAATTATTTATTTTGAAAAATATTGCTGAGAAAATGTAGGCTAATGCGAGTGGGCTGAAATGAACCATACTTTTCTACCACTTTGGCTCATTATTTCTAGCACATTGGCTTACCTCTCTCTATGTATCCCTAGTCCCAAATTGTTATGTTTCCCCTTTACTATGTCGTCTTTGCTAAATTTTCTTCCTAAAATAGTAAAAGAAACGTGAATAAGACATAGTTTGGAGCTCATGTTGCTAATGTTTCCAAATTTTCAAGGGTTTTTGAGTTAACTTGAGTGAAAAAAATTCCAATCACTAAAGCCTAGTATGCCTTCATCCTCCATTACAGAGTATATGCTTTCAAAGTATGTTTGTGGGTCATTAGAGTTACATCCTTAATCTATGGTTGAATTGGTATAATGTATCATTTTCCTTCTTGGTTTTAGGCTAATATTGATGGTTAAGTTAACATTTTTCATATTTCTTTGAATTTCATCTTATTCTTGTTCAAGCTAGTGAGTTCTCTCATAGAGCAAACACACAAATTGTCCTGAATTTTATATGGATTAGCAATTAGACAAATAAATTGCTTAGAATTTATGATTATGTAGATGAAGAACATTAAAGCCTATGTCAATTTTCCTGTAGGTATTATGGAGCCTCAAGACATCCTCAATTTTGACACTCCTTTTCACTATCTTTCCTTTTTTTTAACACCGTAAGCTCAAACAAGTGTTGAAATGCACATTTTGACTTGTTAAGGTATCCTAATGATCTATTTTTCATATTTTCAGTTGTTCCTTATTATTAGAATGAAATTTGTATTTAGCTACGGAATTAATGCAATTCGACAGCCAAACTCTATTTCTATAGCCACCGCCATGGTTCGACATGTTCTAAGGTATTAATGGAGCAGTGGAATATATGGGTAGTTGAAAAATGACCTGGTCACGGATCCTATCCTATTAATTAGTCCAAAATCAAGAAAGAAATCACCGAAGAACATGGTCAAAGGAGCAGTCAACCAGGAGCTAGAGCAAGCAAGCGAGAAAGTCTAAGCTTCATGTTTTGATTTGCCACATAGTAAATCATGAAGCAGAAAAATTCTCATTATTTTTCAGAGTTATAGATAAAAATTTCTTAGTCTTTGAAGGCGTAAAGGCCTCAAAACATTTAAGTCCGGGATTTTATAAATAGAAGGCTAAGTAATTATGTAAAGAACGCAAATTATTGTGAGATTGTGACATATTTTAAAAACTTTATTTTTATCCTTTAATTGAATAAATAAGCGTTCCATAATTCTAATGCGAATTTAGTCAAGAGTACATTCGAACCATCTGTTATGGAGGGCCCCTACAATAGAAAATGTTTTCATTTCATTTTCGTCATTTAATTTTCATTACATAGCTTAAATTTGTATGTGTTTATAGTGTGTTGTAGTATAGAGGCATGCTCTGTTTTCAGTCTTGCTTCCATTGCAATTATTTTTAGATTTATAATTGTCATTTAATTTACTATTATCGGTATTTCTAGAATATTGTCATGACTAGAGTAGATGCTCTATTTCTGTCATAGATTTAATTCTTAGATGGTTAAAAAACATAGGTATTTTATCATAGATTAGTTTATTTTCTCTTCATGCAATAGAAGTTTATCATAGGTCAATTTATTTCCTCTTCATGCAATAAAAGTTGATCACAGATCAGTTTATTTCCTCTTCATGCAGTAGAAGTTTATCATAGATCAAATATTGTGAAATACGTTTTAGAAGATTTCTCTTTTCAGTTTTAGATCATTTTTGTCTTATGAGCTCAATTAAGTTTTATTTCATAAACAAATATTTCTTTTATCAGCATAAGATAGTTTTTAGTAATTCTTTAGGACAAGTTTCATTCACATTACATTTTCAAAAAGACATAACAATTATAATTGCTTCTTGGTTTTAGAATTTTAGTTCTTTTCAGAATCAATCCTTACCTACTAAAAAGATTTTTCATTTCAATTTCCAGAACTTAGTTAAGTTTTTGATTTAAGTTTATTTTTCAAAATCAAATTTCACATACCACCAAAATAAATTAAGTAAAGGAGGCTTCTAGCATATACAATGCATTTTCACTTCACAAGATTACCTACTCTGGTCGATAATTTATGATAGCAATTTAAGAAGATTAATTTTTTTTTGTTTCTAGAAGACCATGGCAAGGATCCCAAGCTCAAGGTTTCAATGTGCAAATGTATACCAATCCCCCAAAAAATAACTAGAACACATCAATGTCATGGAAACATCCTTGGTATCAACCCTAGCCTTGGACACAAGGATGGAAAAATACTTATGGTAGATACTATCAATATCAAAAATATCCACAACCTTATCCAAAATTTCCACCACAACATTTTCCTCAGACCAGTCAACAACCTCAACCTCAATTTCCAAATCAAAATCCACAATTTTCATTACCATTTCAACAAAGGCCAGACCAACTACCTGCTCAACCACTTCCGAACCCAAAAAATTAAATTGCACAACCTATCTACAACATGGAGGGACAAAATTTTCAAACTTATATGATAACTACACTAGATCTTAATACTGTTCAACTTAGATTTCGTAGAATATTAGAGAATATATTACCTTATGTTTTTATGAGGAAAGAGAAAAAGATGATCATTTTGATGAAGATACATCTCTTCATCAAAATGAATATCTTCAAAATACAAATAATTATTTTGAAGGAGAGACATCTCTTCATCAAAATTAAAATATTCAAAACCAAACACATGATACTCAAATAAAATCAACTCCCATCATAGAACAACATTCAATGTCTATAACAAAACCTCCTTTTGCTGAAAGATTACAAATTGATAAAGGAGTAGAAAAAAAAATCATGTTGCCATATTATGATATGTTAGATGAACTGAAGAATGTATGTATAAAAATACATTTGCTACAATCCATCAAATAAATTCCAATCCTTGCAGAGAAAAAAAGAGAGTTGAGTATAAAGAAAAATGGGAGAAAGAGAAAAGAAGTAAAAATAATACAACTAGTCGAAAAAATTACAGATATCATGATGGGAAAAACAACAATACAAAAATATTTGGATTCAGGAAGTCCCATTGTGAAGACACACATCCATGGTATCAAAATCCCAGACATATTGATCGATTTAGGAGTAGCCATAAACATCATGAGAAAACAAACTATGGAACAACTAAAACTTCCAAATCTTCAATATACACCTACATTGTTACAATTGGCAGACAAATCTGTAATTAAACCTGATGGTGTATTAGAAGATATTTATGTATCCTTAGATTCTTGGAAATATCCAATTGAATTTATGATCTTAACTCCCAATAATAACTTAGGAGGACATCCATTGATATTAGGAACATCTTAGTTAGCTACATTTGATGCCTTCATCAGTTTTAGATCTGGTGACATGTTTATCTTTGATGGAAGTTCAACAAAGAAATTCACATTATACCCTCCAGCAAAAAAAATGATAGAAATAGAAAACGAGGAATGGATGGATGATGACAATGACATACAACCTATTTTTACTATCTCCCAAATTAGTGAAGACAATCAGATTCTAAATTCAATAGAAAATAATGAGTTATATTCACAATGTGGTAGTCAAAATCTTCAAGAACAATGCAATATTGAATATTATCATCCAAAAAAATGTCTTTATATTCTATGGAAGAATTTGGAAACTCTTCAATTGAAATCTTTCCAGGTAATACTTTAAATTTAAACAAAAATCTGGAAGAACTTCAAATGAAGAAATTAATGGAAACATTACAAAAACACTCATCCACATATGCGTGGGAATACACTGATGTGAAAGGAATATATCTTGAAGATTGCATACATCACATATATATCGAGGAAAATTCCTGATCAATCTAACAACCTTAGAGAAGAATGAATCCAAACATAAGGGAAATTGTAAAAGAGGAACTACAAAAACTGTTGAATGTAAAATTTATCTACCCAATATCAGAGAGACAATGGGTTTCAACTTTAGTAATTATCCCTAAAAATAATGGAAAGTGGAGAGTATGCATTAATTATAGGGAATTGAATAAGGATACTTTAAAAGATAATTTTCCATTGCCTTTCATAGATCAAGTTTTCGATACATTAGCAGGGAATAAATATTTTTCATTTTTAGACAGTTTTAGTGGGTATGGTCAAATTCAGGTAGCACCAGAAGATCAAGACAAAACAACTTTCATCTATCCATGGGGAACTTATGCTTACCGATTGCTTCCTTTTGGATTATGCAATGCACCCGCAACATTCCAAAGAGTAATATTAGGTATTTTATTTGTTTTAATCCATGATTGTGTGGAAGTGTATATGGATGATTTTACAGTCTATGCAAATTCTTTTAAAGCCCTAGAAAATTTGGAAAAAATTCTCATAAGATGTAAGGAAGAAAATATCTCACAAGTCATGAAAAATGCTTTATGATGTTTTCTAAAGGAACTGTTTTAGGACACCATATTTTAGGAAATGGAATTAGGGTGGACTCATCTAAAGTTGAAGTTATTTCCAAATTAGCAATTCCAAGTTGTCAAAAATATGTTAGGATTTTTCTTGGTTTTACAAAATACTACAAAATATTCATAGAAAAATTCACAAATATTTCAACTCCACTCTTTCAGTTTCTTACAAAGGATTGCGAATTTTGAGTGCCAAAAGGCTTTTGAAACTTTGAAGGAAAAGATCTCTAAAGAACCCATTCTATAAGAGGACAAAATTGGAAATTTTATTTTCATATTTCAACTGATGCTTAAGAAACAACTTTGGGACTTGCATTGGGACAAGAAGACTATTTAGGCAATTTAATGTCTTAAATTTCTTACATAAATTATCACCCGAGGTTTGTAATCTGATGAAGTTTGGTGCACTATATGTGCTTAGTTAACCTTCTTCTTACTTCGTTGTATGTATTTTATGTTGTTTTTAGGGGGTTTTGTGCTTTATGTCTAAATGTTAATCTCAATAAAACCATGAAAAGAATCGATTGAAGTGAATGAAATTTAAATGTTTAAGACTAACTTTTAAAGAAGGAAGAAAAGGAAGTGTCCTTAAGTTAAACTAATTTGCATAAAAATAAATAAAAAAATATTGAATGGTTAGAATCTGATCTGAAAATAGAGTACCTATTCTAATGACTTCTAATTTAATATTAGTCCTATTCCATGGATATGAATCTTATAACTCAAAATTGAAATTGCAATGCTACTCGAGATGAAAGCAGATTCAAAGGAAAACAACTAATGTATGTTCAATCACTCCAGCATTCAATATGGAAGCATGATGTAATCACCCTCTTGAAATGATGTACAAGCAACTGATTATAATTTAGCTTTGAAAATTTAAAATTAGGAAAGAAATTAAAGCATGTAAAGGAAAACTCAGTAATTGCATAGGTTAAACATCTGAGCACCCAATTTGGAAGTATGACAAGTCACCTTCTTCACCTGATCTTTAGGAACATCCAATTATACAATTGATTAGGGATCTTAATCTAGAAAAAAATTTAAAGTCATGTAAAAGAAAAGCTCAATGTTTGAATAGCTTTAACACTCGAGCACCCAATTTGGAAGTATGACAAGTCACTTTCTTGGCCTGATCTTTAGGAACATCCAATTACACAATTGACTGAGGATCCTAATCTAAGAAAGTAAATATCAGAACATGAAATAAAACTAAACAACTGTGAGCTCTATTGCCTCAAAATTAATCTAATTGGAAAATAGATAAATCTACCTTCTTGAGATGTTTTAGGAAAGAAAATATTACACAGTCATTCTATCATTGATGCTAAGAAAACATTCATGACTTAATTCTATGATATTGATTTAAAATCTACAACACAATATTAATCTACTCAAAAAATTGACAAAACAGAGTAAAGAATTAAACTAAAACAATTAATGAAAAACCTCTTCCTGTGCAAGGGCCCTCTACGACAAAATTTCTCAAGATCCTAGCTGATTATATATGCATTAATCAGATACTGGAACCATGAACATGATCCTTGTATTATGAAAATAATAGTGTTTAAAGCAATACATTACAAATATTGTTCAATTTATGCATAATCGGTATTTAAATAAAATAAAACATAACTTTGATGAGATAATTACGCCTACATATGGATATCTTAACCGAAACATGGAATTGGATTTTGACTAGTTAACTCTTGATTTGCTACGTCAGAGAAAATCAAGAGTTCTTCGCTCTCGGCTTCCGTCCTTTGACCGGACTTTGACCACGATCTCTGGCATCCTTTTCTGTTGATTTCGATCAAGTATATAGGACAAAATCCATGTGTGAATCATTCTGGAGATTCCCATGTGGCTCATTTCTCTATTTTCTCCTTGGAACCTATCAAACAATGAAAGTAGTTGCGGAACAAATGATTAGCTGCAGAATAGGATGTGTTCTGTAGCCAAGTTAAAAAATCCATTAAAATAACAAGATAATTATAATATAACATATAAATCATTTAAATGCATTCCCTGAGATAAAACATGACATTTATCACTGATTGGAGTGTGTGGAATTATGAGAAATTAAGGGAAAAGTGATGAGAAGGATGTCAAAGAAAAGGAAATTCTGAGGTTCAACATACGATTAGCTGCAGAATAGGATGTGTTCTGTAGCCAAGTTACAAAATCCATTCAAATAACAAGAACACTATAATATAACATAGAATTCATTTAAATGCATTCCCTGAGATAAAACATGACATTTATCACTTATTGGAGTGTGTGGAATTATGAGAAATTAAGGGAAAAGTGATGAGAAGGATGTCAGAGAAAGGAAAATTCTAATCAGAGAAAGGATGTCAGAGAAAGAATTTATAGTTTAAGTTAGGATCAAGGGGGTAGGCATCCAATAAGCCGCCTTGATCATCATCTTGAAGCATATAATTTGACTATTAAGGGAGCTTTAAATCCACTTATCAGCCCATGGAAAAGAAGACCCGAGCGCGGAAGAGACCCGTTTCAAAGGGGTTTAGGCTTAGGCGCAGTGCGTGCAGTATCAGTTGGGGCTACCTGACCCAGATGATACTCAGTACTGTTAGCTGAGTTACCAAGAAGACTAAGACTCGAATTCTCATGTGGGACGGTGGTACTTAGTGGCCAAATTTATGGCATCCTTTCCCTATAGGTGAGGGTGTAGGCAAGCACTAGATCCTCTACCCTTACCTTGGTAGATTTTCTTCGACTGACTGGGGGCGTCACCAGCTCTTACGGGAAATTGTGCCAGCACTCACAAGATATCTTCTCAAGGCCTAGTTACGTTTTAGTGTGTGAGGATGATTAGGTCTTCTAGGATTTGAGTATCATATGCAAAATAAACAAAACCCACATTTTTTGATTGACTAATCATATAGAATTAATTTAAAGGGAAAAATCATTTTATTTTCGATTTGATTTATGTATGTGGTGGGAATTTTTATTTGATCATAGACAGTATCCTCTCAAATATTTCCAAAACCAGAACTAGTCGACACCAGAACAGACCCAACAGGACCTCGTTGATCTAGACGTCTTTTGGACCTCGCACCATTACCGTGAGGGGTTCTAGGTCTTTCACCATTTAGAGGTCAAAGAAGGAACGTTGCCACCATTATTGGTTTGTCATTTATTGGGGAATCCTTAGTTGGGAACCCTGGTCAGTCTCCCAACGCCACACCACATACCACTCCTCCCCCAACCCCTAGGGGGCAAAGGAGTGTTACCCATTCGAGAAGCCATTTGAATACACAACAAGGCACGTCATAGAAAAACCCTCTTCCCAACCAGAACTTCGTGTCTTCACAAGTTGCAAAGGCTTCAACCTCACAGTCACCTTTTCTAGCTTCGTTGAATCTACCAGATTTAACCAAGTTGACGAATGACCCCATTTCACACAAACCTACATGGCATCACATGCCCACGAAGCTCACTTCGGAAATTCCACAGTTTGAAGGAAAGCAAGCGGAAGACCCAGGTAATCATGTCATGACCTTCCACCTATGGTGCTCATCGAACAGTATCATTGACGACACTATTCGATTGAGACTATTTCAACGCACTCTAACAGGAGTAGCAGCGAAATGGTATGTGGAGCAGCTCTCTGCTACAGATGGAGCCTTCAGCGCCCTAGGAACAACATTCCTAATATATTTTCATTTACCCATCCACCATGATTATGGAATGGAATTACTAACACAATTTAGACAAACCCCCGCCATCCATATCTCAGACCATCTCCACGAATGGCAAGGGCGTCATAGTTTGTGTAAAGACAAACTCGACGATCGGGTACTTTTAGACGTGTTCCTGAAAACTCTCACTGTAGAGATTTCAAAGGATGTGGTGCAAAAAAGGCCCATATCCAAAGAGGACACCATCAACAAGAGCCAACTACTCGAGCTGAGTTATATGCAGTAAAGATATATTTACAATATCCTACCCAGCGCCCCATGCCTACAAACTTATAAAGAATTTCCAGGTGCGTCAAAATTTGCAGACGGTCTAATTGGGTCATTGACCCAAAGTTATCTAGGAAACAACATTCAAAACCCTGGTTAAACGTATGGTTCTACCCAGAACATACCACAACCCAGTTTTCAAAGTAATCATATGCCTTAGCAAAATTTGACCAATAGTGCACTGTCGTATCACCATGGAGGACCCTATCCTCCGTCTCAGGGGACCCAGTACACAGATATACATACTGATGGAAGAGATCCCCCCCAACAACCAGGTGAAAAACAGGGACCGCGTTATGCTCAGTACCCAGCACAAGACCCGCCTATGTAGAACAATGCACAAGTGAACTTTGTGCAGAATTCCCAAAACCAACCACACCAATCATATAATCAGGAGAACTACCCTCCCAATGTGGTGAAGAAAAAAGGAAAAAACAAAGCCAAAGGGAATCCTAGACAAGGGGGCAACAACCAGCAACGCCCACCACAATGTTAGGCTAGAGGCAATTCCAACTGAAATCAAAGCCAAGAGCCAAGCAATGCCTAATGGTAGAGAAAAGGTCCACCTCTTAAAACAAACCAGTATTATTCGATTTTTTGTGAGTACGGCCATTATAATCACCATTGTCCTGATATCCTTGAGCTGAAGAAGCTACAGAGTAACCGAGGACAAGGAGGTTCTTCCCAACAAACAACTATGATGCAGGAACCTTTCCCCCATCAAGGGACGGTGAGCACTTAGCAAAAAAATTCTGACGACTCTGGAAAAAACAACCACAAAATCTACATGACTAGCAAAGAGATGTTTTTTCAAAGATGGAATCGCAATTACAAAATCCCACCAGACACCAACGCGTTAGGGGCTAGTACTAGTGCACCAACTGCACCTTTGACCATTTTAAATATGCTTATTGGACCATTGCTAAAGACGGCTAAGGGACCAAATAGGAGAGCAGGAAAATACTCCAAAGTGGCCCATAATTATAGCATCATGGACGATCTAGCCCAATCTCCCACTGTTATGTCAGCTTTGGAAGTATTGCAGTCATGCCCAAAACAACGGAAAGCATTTCTTTATGCGTTAGGTGCTATCGACCCTGTCGATAGGCGCCTAATGGCTTTTGATTTAGATAAAGCCACCCCTAGGCTTCCTTTGATATTCGCCTTTCAGATACTAGTGTCAGTCCAGAATATCACCATTCACCGATGTGTCATTGGCGAGGGTGAATCCACGTGCATCATGTCAAAAAATTTTGGCAGAAGTTAGGGTATCTCGAACTAAAACCATCAGTAATTATGCTTAGAGCATATGATGGTCGTCCTTCAACCCTTGTCGGTCTCTACCGAAAGGTCCAGGTCTGCTTATCTAGAAAGAAATTCCATACAGAAAATGAAGTCTTGGACGCTCACTTGGACTATAATATACTCCTTGGTTGGAGTTATATGTACGCCATGTTAGCCATATCCTCTTCCGTCTTTTGTATTATGATGTTCCCCCACGAGGACCGCATCATTACTGTTGACCAATTAACGCATAGCTAGAAATGACCCCTAAAAAAAACTGATGTAATTCTACCCTATGTAGATACATTCTCGAATACACTTTCACGATACCAAGAATATGGCCCTATCCAGTTCAAACCGTCATCCGTTCTAGGATCATTCCTAGGAGATCCTCCCATTATACCTAAGTCATCACTCGATGTCACAGGAGCTCCGGTGTGCATGATGTCCACGTCAAGTGTTGAAGCTACTAAGGACATAGACATAAGAAGTAATGACACTGATTCCTTGACCAGGACAACCCGTCTAGCCTACGCCACTTAAAAAACCCCTTTCCTCTACCCCCCAGCTGGTTTCGTCTCCTAGCAGTTTTTGGCAACAATGGTGTTACCAAACATATCATTGGAAATACCAGTTTGGTATCTGATTCCCCCTACAGGAATAGGAGACACACACATCACTTCCACAGGGTTAAAGCCCCTCATTGTTGAGGATGCCTCAACCGTTCAAGAAATGGTCGAAAACATCTCTGCAAAGGAAATTCCCATTGCAAAACCGATGGTTGCAGCTAAGAAAACTGAGAAGAGAGGAAATAAGATGGAGACTCCCACCATACAACATGAATCACCATTCTATGCCATATGTGACATAATAGGTAACCCTACCCATATATTCCCAGAGCTAGACGAATTAAAACCACTCCTCAGCTTTGAGGCAGACATCGCGATGCCGCGTTCTCGTAAAAAGGAACCTGCCACAAAATGTAAAGGCAAAGCATTGTGTACCAATCACGCATGCGCTATCTACAGAAATTATGGGCACTATACCCATCATTAACCAAATATCCAGTGATATAGGGACACCTTACATGCCATCGAGTGATCCTATCAAGAGGATCCCTTCACCCAGTCTACTAGAGATGAACCTTGTATCATCCTATACCTACAGGAAGAATGACAGGCACCAGAAAGACTCCCAGTCGTGCCCCCTCCCATTATACATTGCACGCTATGTGATGAACTTGGTCACTTCCTCGAAGAGTGCGCATCCCTGGAACTCATCCACATATGGTATCCTATAGAACGGGTTTACTATGTTGGATTGCAGGCAACACAATTCACATTTCCTTTATGTGCCGACAATCACCCTCTGGAAAATTGTCACTATATCCCCCGATTCCAGTTAGCCCTCGCTATTTTGTGCTCATCTATAGTCCACCTCTCACAAGAATATTACATGGACTCAGAATCCATGAACAGCTCGACAACCCAAGAATATGTGATAAGCAGATCCATCCTATTCTTCTCAGCTGGAAAGCGACTAATTAGGGAACCCCTAGTTACCGCCAACTGCTCTCTCCAGAGAATACCAACATGTGAGTTATGCAAAACTCCCAATCATGTGGTCACCATTTTCCCTGATTTAGCATAGTTACAACACTGGTACCTTATCATACCATAAACTGAGCACGATAGGACCCCCATATCTAGGCTATTTTTCCCTGTCTGTTAGGGAAATCACTGTGGACAGCATTGTACTTATATCCCATGATTCTGTCCCCTCATCGATATTATTCATACAATAGAGAATAAATATGATGATAACCTCAAGTGATTTAGAAAGTACAACACCCCTAGGCGAACAACCCCACACCCACACAGGCGTGATGGGAAAACTACGACGACACACCAACCAAGCATGACCCAGACCAAACCTAGGATAACATGCAGACTATGCGACCTGAATGACCATCGGGTCAATCAGTGAAAAGTACTGAAGCCCCTCGCAAGCATTTTTCACATAGTCTCTTCACTCCCTTAGAGACTTCTCTCTAACCAACAGAAGATCACTCATACCTATTGCTGGATTTGTTCAAAATTTCATCATACAATCAAATGTGTGAATCTCCCTAAGCTAAGAGTGGCAAGAGCAACATTAAGTGTACACTCCCCTAAAGATTTAGACACACCCAAGCCAAAAACATGGAAATGGAAGCAAAATACCACCTCTTCTACAACAGATCCTTTCCAAGCGTCCACATCGGGCATGAAAGTAGTGCTGATTCCCATACAATCTACTCAGTTGGAACGATGGTACCATGCACCATTTGCACTGGCCAAGACCACACACCAAAGATATGCTGCAGGCACAGTTTCCACTCATAGGAAATTGACCATCCTGGCGAGGAACCCAACATTGTGATTACGCAAACTCCCATCACAGAGATTCTTCCCCCACCGAACGCCAACGACATGATACACCACATACGATTTTTATCATCGCATATCAGAAATAGGATTGCAACCTCCCCCACATCTCAATATTTCCACCTTATTCCTGTTGCAAAAGGTCAAGGTACCTTGCGCTTTGGCATCCATTTCCGTGAGATCCCGAATTTGCATGCCACCGTCGAACTCCTCGATGATACCCAACCTCTAGAAAAATGCCTAGTACAACTAGAAATCATTGATGAAAGCATACGATAGTCACTGCAACACAACGAGGCCCATAAGAAAAGGGTAAAAGCATCATTCGACCGCCACATCAACCCTCGTTCATTCACTGAGGGAGAACTAGTCCTCTGTTATGATGTCGCAAAAGAAGCCCTAGGGCCAGGAAAGTTCAAAACCTTGTGGAAAGGACCCTACATTGTAAAACATTTCCTCCAATAGGGGGCATACATCCTGACAGAAGCGGATGGGGCATGCCTCATCAACCCCGTCAACATCCTTTACTTTAAGAAGTTCTACCCATAAGGGCCAAGATGGCCCTATGTTACACATTATTTTGTCACCATGATATTTGAATTTCCATATAGGTCCATCACTACCTATATTCTGCTCTCTTAGAATTCAGAAACCCTAATGTTCCTAAACCAAGTCTTTGAATTGGAGAAAATCTCATTAAAACCCTTAAAAGTATAACTCCAAACTTTTCCTAGCCCTTTCCTGCGGGTCCATGGATAATTTTTCTATAGCCTGCTAGAAGCCTAGCTGGTCGAATATTCTCCCAACTAGAATCTTCTAGAGGTGTGATCAGTTCGAGCTTTATCCCTCTACTCATGGAGCTTATCCCTTGGTCCATGGAGCTCAAATCCCTTCATGAGAGGAATCCATCCCCCTCTTCATGGAACTAAAACTATCTCCATTTCCCTATAAATTGAGCTCATGTTTTAGTCTCAAGGGTAGACATACATGTTAATTGCTGAAGGAATTCTCAAGAGAGCATACTCTCTAGAATAGTTGTTGTTGGCATGTGAATGATCACACCCTTATGTCCATAACTCCATGTTGGTTCAAAGAGAAGAAGTCTTTTCAAACTGAAGGAGGAGTGATTGTTCAGGACCCCAAGAGAAACTTGTACAACATCAAGGCATCATGTTGTAAAGTTACTATTTTCATTCAAAGATAATACATATGGATCTCCTTTTCTCAATGAGTTGTTCTTGTGCTTGTTGAATATTTCAATACTTAGACTCCTTGATCACTAAGCTAGATTAGTTTTTCTTAATTATTATATTTTGCAGGTGCTTTTAATTCTTTTGTTTGTCTTTGATTGCAGGTTCTACTTACTGGAGAAGCCTCTTTGGAGCAACTGCATAAAAGACTGCACCAAACGTTGGATTTCAAGGTAGGAGCATGTCCTCTTTCTTTGTTTATAATAATTTTGAATTGAAAATAATCTAGAGAAAACGATTCACAAATGGATGTTTGTTTCTATCTATTCATTGAATACTAGGGAGATCACTCTTGTCTGCAAGAGGGATTAATCCGCATAACAAAATGGCGACTCCACTGGGGAATAGAACTTAGCTTTCTTTTTTTTGTTTTTTAGTTTGAATTTTAAGAGTTTTTTAATTTTGATTTGTCTGAGACTGGGTTGGGTAGATAACTTTTAAGAATCCCTGAAAATAAAAGCTGAATATTTTTTTTTTTTGTACTTTTCCCTGCCTCCGCATATTTTATTTGAAAACAGTGCGGTAGCCTCCGCAACTTTTAGTTCAGAATAGTGTTGTACCACTCTGTTCTCCTTTAGAAACTGCGGACTTGTGAACTTTTTTTGAAAAATTAAGAATTCTCTTTTAGGAGCCAAATGACCTAATTCTTTGTGTTTGCCCCAGTCTATCTTAGCTGTCAAATCTTATGTGTGAATTTATTTTCAGCAACTTTTGCGTTTGTGTGATTTTTCACCTTATTTGCATTTTATGAGTGGGTGTTTGCCCTACTTTCTTGCTGCTCCATACAATATGCCTTCATATACCTCAGCTTACTGGTATGATGATGATCTCTTTCTAAGCCATTAAACTCATTGCAAACCTTACTTTTATGAAAATTTATTTCGTTTTCATTTGCAAATTTGGAAGAACTTTTTAACTTACTCAATCCTGATTTTCACACCAAACCATTTTTGGATGTTTTCATTTCTATTGAGATAAGTATAAATTCTTCTTAATTCAATCACAAACTAGGAGAAACGTCCTCAAACTTTCTAGATAGACTTCAAAATTAGATTTTTCTTTGATTTTGAATTTTATGTTTTTAGGAGTTTTAAATACTATTTTCTTTTTGGAAATAGCTTGTTAATAATTTGTAGTTTCTGATCTGACTGATAAAGGAATTTCATTTCGAATTAGGAATTGATCATTTTTGCGAAATTGAGTTCTCAAAGAAATCATATTATTTTCAAATATTTTGTTTATGAATGAAAGAATTGATGCTTTGAAAGTTGTTAAATCTCTCAATCTTTCCCTTAAATAAGGTTCATTGAAAATAAAATATTTTCACTTGTCATTTAGATGCATTTAGCGTATTTTTGAGTCGGGTCATGAACATCATTGAAGTTTCACTTCCATACCTTCTACCTTAAGAAACAACCAAATTAAAAATAATGCTTTAATTAAAATCAATCTAGATATTTTACACTTTCTAGGGCTCTTTTCCAACAACATATCATAGGCTAGTGTCTTGGAACAGGTTGTAATGTTTGACTTCAACACAATCAATCGCATGGATAGAATCGTACTAGTTCGGGAAGCGGGAATCAAGACCGTGTATCTAGTTTCCACCATCCAGGCTGGGAGGAGTTCTATTATAAATGATATAGTAGACTAATTCTAACAGATGGATGTGCCCATACTGTGTCTACTTTTGATGTAATATTAAAATCATATATGTACTAGAACATTTAGTTAGTTTTGATCAGAGTATGGGAATGCCTACCTCGGCGATGATATATATATATATATATATATATATATATATGCTTGCATTGAATTTTTTAATAGGTTTTCAACTGGTGTGTTCGTAAACCAATCCTTGGAATGATAAAGCACTTCACTCTTCAGAACAACCTCAAAATTTGCACTTTAGGAGGAAATCTGTTCCACGTTATTTTTTCATCATGACATTTGATTGTCCATATAGCTCCATCACTACCTATATTATGCTCCGTTAGAAGTATAAAACCCTAATGTTCCTAAACCAAGTCTTGGAATTGGAGAAAAGCTCATTAAAACCCTTAAAATTCTAACTCCTCACTTTTCCTATCCCTCTTGTGGGTCTGCAGATAATTGTTCTATAGCTTGTGGAAGATTCAACAAGTTCTTCTTATAAAACCTACAGACCCCCGTAAAATGTCAAATAAAGGAAAAAGTAAGTTCCAGAAGCCCAGCTGGTCAAATATTCTCCCAACTGGAAGCTTCTAGAGGCACGATCAGTTCGAGCTTTATCTCTCCACTCATGGAGCTTATCCCTTGGTCCATGGATCTCAAATCCCTTCATGAGATGAATCCATCCCCCTCTTCATGGAACTAAAATTATCTCCATTTCCCTCTAAATTGAGCTCATGTTTCAGTCCCAAGGGTAGACATACATGTTAATTGCTTAAGAAATTCTCAAGAGAGCATACTCTCTACACTAGTTGTTGTTGGCATGAGAATGATCACACCCTTATGTGCATAACTCCATGCTGGTTCAAAGAGAGGAAGGCTTGTCAAACTGAAGGAGGAACGATTGTTCAAGACACCGAGAGAAACTTGTACGACATTAAGGCATTAGGTTGTAAAGTTATTCTTTTCATTCAAAGATAATACATATGGATCTCCTTTTCTCATTGATTTATTCTTGTGCTTGTTGAATAATTAAATAATTAGACTCCTTGATCACTAAGTTACATTAGTTGTTCTTAATTATTATATGTTGCAGGTGCTTTTAGTTCTTTTGTCTCTCTTTGATTGCGGGTTCTACTTACTGGAGAAGCCTCTTTGGAACGACTGGATAAAAGATTGCATCGACGTTGGATTTCAAGGTAGGAGCTTGTCCTCTTTCTTTGTTTATAATAATTATGAAAGTCAAATAATATAGAGAAAATTATTTCCATATGGATGTTTGTTTCTAGCTATTCGTAGAATACTAAGGAGATCGCTCTTGTCCACAAGAGGGATTAATCCGCATAACACCATTCCCTAGAATGAACGTACACAAACCCAACTACTTTAAATTTTTGACCAAAGGACTTATTATGAAACACACTCAAAGTGCCGCCATGGATTACCAACCCAACCCTTACTTTGGATTTGCTGATGGAGCATCAAGATGGTCTCAAAATTTAGCAGTAGCTGCCTGGGTCATCTATCACCCTGACTGATCACCACTCTACACAAACGGTGTGTGCATCGGTTCAAGAACAAACAATCAGGAAGAATATGACGTCGTCATCAGAATTATGCGCGACGCCCTCCATCAGGGCATACACCATATGCATGCCTACCTTGATTCCCAATTAGTAATTTCGTAGTTAAACCAAAAATTTGAGACAAGAGATTCACATCTATTTAGAAAATATTTGGGTGCAAAAAGATTAAGCAGACAATTTGACTACATCACATTTACACATGTACCAAGGAGTCAAAACCAAGCAATTGATCACATAGCTAGCAATATTCTAAACTGTAATGTATTTCAAATAAAAAATCATACATAAAAAACAAAAAACATAGATATCCATTAGCATAACATCATCCATAAACCGAAATAAGGGGCACAACATGTAGAGAAGCAAAAAATCTCTCATATATATATATATATATATATATATATATATATATATATATATATATATATATATATATATATATATATATATATATATATATATATATATATATCATGTATATATGTTCCAGCACAAAAATAGTGTCACCGACCCAATGGCCACCCCAAAGATACACAAAAGTCATCAAAAATGGGAAGCATCCTCATAATGGGTGCTTTCCCCATGTATAAGTAAACTCTAGGGAGGTGCTCCCCAAGCGGGGCACTTGGAGCCACAACTGCGCTTCCTGCACCCAATACTGGAGCCGACATAAAAACCGAGATCGCCACCCGACGTAAAATAGGCCGATAGTCCCTCTCCCGGGCCATCACCGTCTCTAGCTAGACCTCCTCGAGGTTATCCAAAAACCCTCGAGAAGGCATCCCCTAGGTTAAGTGGACCACTCAACCCCAGGCATCCTCTAGAACTAACACTCGAGTAGTCAGCTCAACATTGTGAGCCTCCGCCGCATCAGCATGTGTCACCTTTGCTTTAGCACGAGCTCGCTCAATTGCAGCCTTGGTAGCAGCCGAGCTGCAGCCCTCTCCCGAAGGGCTAGCACCACCACCCTGAATCTATGCATCATCTCCTCCTGATCTCCGACGACTGCCCTGAGGTCTCCAAAGGGGACTGTGGCTGACCAATGGAGCCATGGGGTGACCTACCTCACCAACATCTGCAAGAGTAACCAAAACTATATCAATGTCACCATAAAAACACTTAAGCACATATATACAAATCAATGCAGATAACATAAAACATACCTGTTGGCGCCCAAGCATAAGCATGAGCAAGACCCATCTATGGATCCCTCCCGGAAGTCCATCCCTGCATATTGGAATGGCAGAAACATCTGGGGGTTCACCTCAAACCAGGCCTCCATCATGGCGTTCCAATAACACCCCACAATACGCCCACCCCCTCACGACATCACAGGAGCCCACCTCCTCATGCGAGGCTCTCGTGGCCCCCTAGGAAGCACCACCACCACTGGTCTCAACAACAATACCCTCTCATAAATAATGTTGCATAGAATACTGGCATACGAAAACAACTTTAATCCGTTACGGATCTTGCTAAGCTACGTCACCATCCCATCATAGCAGAAGCGGGAAAAATCAAAGAAGTTCCCGGACCTTACCTGACGCAAGACTCCAACCTGTGAACGAGATGCCCGATGTGGAGCTGAAGACCCTGCGAGTCACACAATTGCTGCTAGAGTGCACCACTCATCCAAGTCTCTCACTGAAGCAACGTTGATGCACCCCTTTGTAAGGGGTGCCCCGCCACAATGACGTGGCCGGAACCTCTCCAAATCCACCCTCCCAGAAGGGAGTGGATAATGAAATGCCTCATCATGAGGTAGTAACCTGGTCACAAAGTATACAGCCATGTCAGGATGGATGGCAAGGTTAGTCCCATGCAACACAAACATGTTGCGCCTCCTATGCCAATGCTGGATCAAGTAACGTAGTAATCAGTCCTACGACCGAAGAAGCTCATTCTCCACAAACTTTAGGAGCCCCCATTGCACCAATGGTTGACGCGCCTAACCATCGGCAGCTAGTGTAGTACAAATCTTGGGCCAATCCGGCTCCCTCCACAACAACTAATGACCTAAAAAGGAACCCATCAGCAACAACAAAAACATCAAAAAATAGTCAAAAATTCAAAAAAATTGCCTCGACCTTTTACGCGCCTATATTTCTCACAGGCACACAGAAGGTGTGCCAAAAGAGGGGAACAGAGCGCTTAAAGTGCGTGAAACCCTAGAAAATGCACACAGATGGCCGAATCTTACCCTGATAACCCATGCAATCTAGGGCAAGAAATTACTCAGAATCCGTACAAACCAATTTTGTACGGATCTCGACACCCTCAAATTGAAAAAATTAAATTTTAGGATGTCATGGAGGTTACCTGGGCTTGATATCTCTAATCCCTAGTGCTCAGGTTGAACATAATGGCAACAAATGCTCTGCAAAAGCCTCTGAACTCTCAAAAAACTCAACAGGTACAAATGAATTGAATTAGGGCCATATTCACCTATATATTGCCCTTCTCAAAAACTTTGGAGGAGCATAACGAGAGATCAGAAGGTATGTTCTCTGAACCAAAAGAAGCACTATGATTAGCATTCCATCTTCGCAGCAGGTGATGACACACACTCCCAAAAATAAATTTTCACCTCGACATGTATGCCCTCTCTCAACTTCTTTTTAAAACTCATGACTTTCAATAATATTTTGACAAAGAATATGTTTTCACTTGAGGTAGTTGTTTTTTCAAGAAAGCTCGCAAACCATCCACAACTCCATCCACTGAAAGTTCCAGAGCACATATCATTCTACCCCCAGAATGATAGAGTCCCATAAAACTCTGCATATCCTAACATCATTTCTCCATCAGAAATCAACCATAGGTTGCACATATTCAACCGTGTTTATCATCACCTCGCCCTGCACATGATAAACATCGTCGTTGGTCGGTAGAGCCTCCCCTCCATGGCGCTCGTCACCCACATTAGACCATATATCAAAGCAAAAGTGACGCCATGGCCATACCACTTTAGTCCGGGAAGCACCTCATGCCCATCTATCCACCATGCATAAGTTCAAGTTTGTTGTGAAACCAGCTCCAAAAATAGAAGAAAAGAGATATAAACACCTTAGAAATAAACCACTTCAAGGTGGCAACCTCCAATACATTACATGAATGAACAATTCTTGGATGATACAATTACAAAACCTCCTTTCTATATATAGGATTCCATAGGGCCACAATGTAGTCCTAGTGGGGCCATAATGTAATCCTAGCCGACCTAACAATAATAATTTAAGGGCACAATAATAATAATATGGGGGTTTCAGGGGTATAATAATAACAATAAGGGGGTTACACTAACAACGATAAGGGACTATAATATTAATATAGGGACCTAGCATGCCCCTCTCCTTCAAAAAAGTGTTGTCCTCAACGCTTGAGTAGCTCTGGGTGCTTCTGTATAAAATTCTCATCCTCCCATATAAAATCTTCAGTGGGTAAGTTTTTCCACTTGATGAGATACTCTGAAATTGATCGATTTCGTAGCTGTCGAGTTCATGTTTCTGTGACCACTTCAGGTTCCAATATGATTTTTCCTTCCTCATCAAGTTTTGTCAATATTGTTCGAACTAGAATATTTTCACCTATAACCTTCTTTAAGCATGAAACATGGAAAACCGGATGCACTTGTGAAAAAGCAGGAAGCTCTGATTTGTATGCCATAGAACCAATCTTTTGCAACACCTTGTAAGGACCATAATACTTTGGCGATAATTTATTATCCTTCTTAGCTTGCTTGATGGACATTTTTTTGTATGGTTGTAGCCGTAAAAATACCCAGTCTCCTACATCAAAAATTCTTTGTTGCGATGTTGATCTGCCTGTTGTTTCATTTGATTTTGTGCCAAATTTAGGTTATCCTTTAAGAGTTGGAGAAATTCTTGTTGATGCTCGATGTGATCTTCCACTTCTTGAACCTTCGAATTTTCTCTTAAAGATGATGTGATGGATGGTCGATGATATCCTTAAAGTTCCATAAATGGGGTCATTTTTGCTGCAGTATGGAAGGAAGTGTTATACCACCATTCAACGAGAGGTAACCACTTGACCCATTGTGTTTGTTTATCAGATACAAAACAATGAAGATATCCTTCCAAACATTTATTTACTATCTCAATTTGACCATCGGATTGAGGATGATAAGATGAGCTATGAGCTAATTGAGTACCCAAACAAGAAAATAACTCCGTCCAAAAATTTCCAGTAAAAATGGGATCTCTGTCGCTCACAATAACCCTTGGTTTTCCATGTAGCTTTTGAATTGTGTCCATAAATGTAGTAGCAACTGTACTTGCTTTAAATGGATGAGATAATGCACAAAAGTGTGCATACTTGGTAAGTCTATCAACTACCACCATGATGACACTTTTTCCTTCGGACTTAGGTAAACCTGTGATAAAATCCATTGAAATCTCCTCCCAACGTTGACCTGGAATGGATAAAGGTTGTAGAAGTCCTGGGGTCTTAATTGTTTCCACTTTATTCTGTTGGAAAACCAAACATTCTGCCACAAACTTTCGAATATCATATTTAAGGCCATCCCAAAAAAATTCTTTCTTCACCCTGTGGTAAGTTTTTAAAAATCCTGAGTGTCCTCCCAAAGGAGAAGTGTGCAATTCCAGAAGAATCTTTTGTTTTAGTTGGGAATTCTTACAAAGATATAAGCGATCTTTGTACCATAAGGAATGATTTTTCCAACTAAATGTATCAGATGTACTAGGATCTTGCTGCAACTTTTGAATGAGTGTCCATACATCTTTTTCCTTCTTCCATTCATCTCTTGCTTCGGTTATCCAATCTGGTTGGATAATAGAAATGGCACAAAGAAATACTTCCACCTCTTCATTCTTTCTTGAGAGTGCATCTGCAACAACATTAAGCTTTCATTTTTTGTAGATTATTTCAAAGTCATAACCCAACATCTTTGTGACCCATTTTTGCTGCTCTTCTGAAGATATTCTTTGTTCCAAAAAGTGTTTAAGACTATCATGATCAGTTTTTACCTTGAAATGTCTTCCCATTAGGTAAGTTCGCCATTTCTTTAGTGCATGCAGTATTGCTAACATTTCCTTCTCATAAATAGGTTTCTGTAAATACTTTCCTTTGATTGGACGACTTTCAAAAGCAATGGGTCTTCCTTCCTACATTAAAACTGCACCAATTCCATTTCCCAAGGCATCACATTCAACAATAAAGGTTTTTGTGAAGTCTGGCGTAGCTAAGACCGGTGCTAGGCACATTGCCTCTTTAAGATGTTCAAAGGCCTTAGTTGCTTCAGGAGTCCATGAAAATGCATCTTTCTTCAATAATGTTGTTAGAGGTGCTGCTATTCTCCCATAATTCTTAACAAACTTACGATAATACCCTGTTAAATCGAGAAATCCTCGCAACTGCTTTATGGTTGTGGGGAATTTCCATTCGTTAATGGCTTTAATTTTGTTAGGGTCTACCTTAACACCCTCGTGAGATACAATATGACCCAGATATTCCACCTCTTGTACTCCAAAGAAAAATTTGGATGTTTTTGCATATAATTGTTTCTCCTGCAATAGTTTGAGAACCCTGTCAACATGTTGAACATGATCCTTCCAAGACCTGTTGTAGATTAGTATATCATCAAAAAATACTAGCACAAATTTTCTAAGGAAGGGTTTGAAAATGCAATTCATCAACCCTTGAAATGTAGAAGGTGCATTGGTAAGGCCAAAAGGCATGACCAAAAATTCATAATGACCCTCATGAGTTCGAAATGTTGTTTTTGGAATATCTTCAGTCTTCATTCTAATTTGATGATATCCTGAACGAAGATCCAACTTGGTAAAATAAATTTCTGCATGTAATTCATCCAATAATTCATCAATCACAGGAATGGGAAATTTGTCTTTAATGGTGAGCTTATTGAGCTCCCTATAATCCGGACACATTCGCCATGATCCATCCTTCTTGTGTACCAATACTACAGGAGCAGAGAAAGAACTTGGACTAGGTTGAATTATACCCGCCTCTAACATTTCTGCAATCATACGTTCAATTTCGCTCTTTTGGACATAACGATATCTATATGAAAGAAAAGGCCTAACTTCCATAGATCGTATCTCCGAAAACATCGCAAACCAAGCTCTGAAATTTTGCGACGATGTTCCCTCAGATTTCGGCTTCGCATTCTAAAATTTCATCTTCGAATATAGCAAATTCCACGATGACCTGTTTGGAGCAACAAAACCCTAGAATCCAAAGCTCTGATACCAAATGTTGGGAAACCAACTCCAAAAATAGAATAAAAGAGATATCAATGCTTTAGAAATAAGCCACTTCGACGAGGCAACCTCTAATACATTACATGAATGAACAATTCTTGGATGATACAAATTGCAAAACCTGCTTTCTATATATAGGAGTCCATGGGGCCACAATGTAATCCTAGTCGACCTAACAATAATAATTTAAGGGCACAATAATAATAATATGGGGGTTACAGGGGTACAATAATAACAATAAGGGGGTTACACTAACAACAATAAGGGACTATACTAGTAATATAGGGACCTAACAAAGTTTTACCATACATAATAAAACCCCTTTCCCGGATGGTCAGGTTGTACAAGTAGATCAAAAGCACACTACCACGCCTCGCATTTGGCCCACCATACCTCCAGAAGCATAATCCCATCTGCGATACTTTTTCATCCGCTTCATGAACCTCACACATGAGACCAACCAATGCAGCCCCCACCCTCAGCAAAACACCTTCCTCACTGTTAGTGCGGAATTATGAATTACGAATAAATCATTCTTCCCTAGATAGGTGCTAATATAGAACAACAGATTAAAGACTATACGACTACTTTTCCTAACTAAGAACAGACACACATAATGGTTTAGAGGCTTACTTGGAATCCAAGTGCTTTCAAATGATTCCTTCTGTTGCTTCCATTGTAGCTTCAAATTCTATCCGGCTGTGAAAAATATTTCTTGCAAGAATGAACACTAAACAACAGAAGATAGCCATAATACATATGTCTATTCAAGTTAGTTTTCTAAATCAGTAAATCATAAACCATATACATAAACTAAGATCTTGCAATATGGAAAATCAAAGCCAATACAGATGCATATAGGGAAAAGTAAGTTGTACTCTTTATTAATGATAGAAGGGGAGGTTACAACCTAATGACTGATTTAGTGTCACCATCTCCATCAGCATCCCAGCCTCATAAAAATGCAGATATCTCCATTAATCTATCACTCAAATCAATCTCCTCAATGAAAAATCCACTAGCATTTCTCTACACCAATTCTTCCCTTCAAACACTAAGTTCTGTGTTCAATTTATAGAGGAGCTGAGGTAGTTTTACAATCAATGACTTTCCAATAATAGGAAATACATGTTCCCAATCTTGTAGATGTCAAATGAACACATGGATTCGAAGTTTGACACATGTGAAATCTTCTAGAAGGCCAAGTGGATATTCCGGAACAATGATAATTTCCCTCCCAATGTGACCAACACACCCATAGATGTCGGCAAGTGCTTTGCAGAGTAGCCTTGCATAGGGCTACCTACATATGCAAACCACTTAGTCCCTTTAGAGGCAGCGTTGGTGAGCTCTCATATGATATATTATAAACTTGAAACTTTGGAAACCTTTGTAGATGAAAGTCTTTGATTGATTTGTCTTGTTCTTTGTCATAGGGCATATAGCAACTGAAATGTTAGGGGATGATAGATCCTATAAATTGTTCTTGGAGATGATGCCCAGTTAACCAAGTCATTGGGAATGATGCCCAAATTGACCTATAAAAATTGCCCCTAAAGCATGAAGTCAAAATAATAACAACAATATTTTGATTGATATGATTTACACTATGATGGGCTAGAAATGAAGCGGAGTGGCGACCTGCATCAATCTTACAATACATTAGATCATGATATATCCTCTTGATAATAATTGATGAGGGTAGGTGTTCCCATGTTCAGCACAAAAACAATCTAATAACATGTACATAGTTCAGAAACTCGTTGACATTGGGATGTTTCCCAATGCAGACATGCCTATAGATATAGGCCCATGTTCGGATGACGATCTGTATGTAAGGTCACCGTATAGATGATGTGTACAAAAATCCTGAAGTTGCTGCCCCGATGGCTGAAACTAGATCCGAGGTCTTCTTATCTCGTTCACTCGATCATTTAGGTACAAGTCTAGGCATGTGAATATATGATTTGTCGTCGAACATGGAAATACATTGTTTGATTACCAGCTAATGATGTGAGTTGTTAACAAACACGAGAGAACCACCATTGATGTCAATGGCCCTCAAGGTACTGCAGTACATTTCGTAAGGGGTGAGTAGATGATTTGATGTCGAACGCCAAATAAAATCTTTCGGTCAATAGTCCAGAAGCGAGGATCTTGTCGCTTTTGTATCAAGCCTCATGGTACTAGAATCTGATGTTTTTAAGTGAACTTCCTCGATAATAATTTGTCGTCAACAGGAATCCACCTTATTGCGAAACAGGATTTACTGATCTTGGAGACAGGGGTATGACTTGATATAGCAATTTTCAAGGATGACTATCATGAGAATAAAGGTTTATGAGTATTGTAGAAGGATGATTTATTCACTAGATGACTTCTCTTGAAAATATCGACGACACTGTGATAAGTTGGTAGCATTGACCCAAAACCAAAGTGAAGGTATGATGAACCATAATTATGAATGAACCGTCAAGATGATTACCCAACCCAAATAGTCAGGGACATGGATTGAAGGAAGTGTCATGTTCAAGAGCGACTTGCAACCATAAATAATTTTTTCTCACTTCTCCAAAATTTTCCCCGGTCATTTGTCAACCAATACCTCTTTATTTTTTAACAAGCTTGAGGAGGATAAAATTTTCTTGATCTATACTTCAACCCTTTGGGTGAATAAAGTATTGCTATTTAATAATTTAACGAGTCTAGCAATGAATGAAGCTTGATTCTTGCCATGATCGACAAGCCCGTCACTATTTTATGATTTAACGAGCTTAACGACAATGATAGCCTGGTCCTTTTTCATATTTAGAGAGTTTGAAAAAGAGTATGAAAGAAAACTCCATAAGTACTTCTTCATAAATTTGTTGCTCAGATCTAAAAAAGTGTAAAATAATATCTGAGAGAACCTCTTTGGTCATGTTTAACCAAGGTATTCCTTTTTCGTAAATAATCTATCTCAGTTCGGAAAAGGTTTAAACTTATACTGAGTACATATCAATTCATTTATTTTTACGAGCTTGAAAAGACAAGTGCTTGGAAATCTTTTCATATTATCGGAGTCTGAAAAGGGCTGAAAGAAGACTCAAGGGATTCCTTTTTCGCTATTATCGAAGCTCGAAAAAGAGATAAAAGTGCGCTTCAAATCCTTTTTCGTTTTTAAAAAAGCTTGAAAAATAAGGAGAAAAAGTATGCTTTGTGGTCAAATCATTCTTGAAATAAATCTGCACGACTAATTTGTTCATCAGTTGCAAACATGTTCAAAACAACATCAAATGGAATAAAAATACCTGTTTCATAATAAAAAACATAATAAAACTATATTAATAGCAATAGATTCCATTTGAAAATAATTAAATGACTATTAAAAGTAGTTTCACTATTCATTTTTACCATTCCATAGTTACCACTTGCATTTTGGAGCTCTGAACCTGATTTTGCCCACGAACTTCAGCTACTGATTGTGATCATTTCTATGGACGGTTTTCATTTCCGTTTAATCCAAGTCAGTGATATAAACCTCCTCTTCCCTTTAGTATTCATTTAATTTCCAATTTCTGCAAATTTTTAGGGTGTTAAGGCCCTTAGGGTAAATTCTGCCCAAAAATAGGGCAACGCACCCCTGAATGTCAAAACCTACGTGACATAGAAAGTATAGTGAAGGTTACTTGCATACACAAGGCACTGTCTCTTGTTAGGGAGTGCATTGGGCGCAATCTAGATTTTTGTTTCTTACATTATGCCCAAATTTTTCCTAGTTTTTTGCAATGAATTGAATCTAATGGATCTTATGGTTGTATTTCAGGTTTCCACCGGATTACAATGACGATTACATGGAGGGAAAGAGAACATGAAGAACAGGATATGATTGCCTTAAATGATTTGGGTACAATAAGAGCCCTAAGAGATTGTGGACTGCTTAAGTATTTCGAATCGTCTGGGATGAGGCAATAAATAGAACTATTGGAGTTCTTAGTTCAAGCATGGGATCCAAATATTGAGGCATTTCATATTGAGAACTAGGTGGTTCCTATAACAGTCAAGGATGTGTACTTTATTATAGGTTTGTCGAGGAGAGGTTTGCCCATTTTACTCTCAAGGTCTATTGTTAGAGGAGGGATAGTGAAAGATTATGTTTTGCAACATTGTTATCCAGGGGTAGAGCCAAGAAAATATGGAAAGATAAACATCTGAGATGTTAGAGATTTTCCCTTGAGAACTATCCTTTTCACGATTGCAAAACTTGCTGGCACCGTTACACTACATGTACTGAATAGATCGTATATGCAATACGCGCTAGAGTGTATGGAGCCAATATTCTTCAACTGGTCTGAAGTTGTTCTTCACGCTAGAGTGTATGGAGCCAATATTCTTCAACTGGTCTGAAGTTGTTCTTTCTCAGATAAAGGAACAACTGAATAAATCTAATGGAGGAAGGAAGAATAATTTTAGTTATGATTCTATCATTATATCCTTCACCTTGGAATGGATTCCACTGACGCAGCTACAATATGTGACACTAGATGTATCTAATCCTAGAGATCTGCGGATGTAGAGATGGGTGGAACTCATGGATAGGCATGTAGGCCAATCTATCATTGTGTTCTCGACTGCATTTTTTGCCTGGTTCCGGCGACAGATTGTCACCATCGATGAGTATGCATACGCAGGCATTGATTTCCGAGGAGATATAGATTTAGCATTACCAGTAGGTGCTGAGTGGGGTGCAATAGGTAAGAACGTTTTGACCATGTTTTTTATTTTTCTAAGGTTTATACAATGTTTTTGTATTTGGATTTTTTCCCAAGACTAAACTAAATGTTTGATGTAATGCAGATGTTGGTCGTATTCAACTAGTAGTGGAACTGTAGCATGAAGCAGATGTGCCAGCAGAGAGGGCTGTCGGGAGAGAATTCCTTCAAGATCTTGATATGGCTGAGACTCTGACTGAGCTTCAACAACACATAGAGGGTTTGACCTTCGGGATTCCGGATTGCCAGATCGAAGAGCTTCCTATGCGACTGCAGCGATACACTATTGAGGTTCCTAACCACTGGATGCAGTTACTTCGTAGGATAGCTAGATCTATAGCATGTTACCACGAGCACCACTAGTTTACTTGTGAAAATTTCCATACATTTTGAGGTTAGATGACCAACGTGTCTTGGGCACAAATTTGTGTAAAAACCTATCGTTAGTATGAATCTTAATCGCAAGTGTTTGAAAAAAGACCACTTTAGCTGTACATAACAAACAACCCTAACAGCAAAGATGGCTGCCAATATCTTCATATCTGCAATTAGGCGATCAAGAAAAATGTTGCAAAAATCTAGATCTATGCATTAAAAGACATCAAGTAGTAAATAAAAATAAAATTTACTCCATGCATCCAATAGACAAGACAAGAATATGTTGAATGAATTTTATATTAAGGGCACTTGGGAGGAAAACATAGAAGGATGTTACCAGTTCTCCTTAATGGGATGGGTTCTTGTAATTCCTCAGCACTTCAGATCTAAAATTCCTCTCTCTTGATGGTGTAGAAAACCTAGACAAAAATGGAACTCAAAGGGAGCTCACAAGCAAAAAGATAGAAAAATATGAAAATGATGGTGGATCAAAGTCAGACCAAAAGTATAGATCTAGAGTGATCTTTAGGCAACAAAAGGTGATGAATGAATGGAAAAATCCTTCTATTTATAACAAAATATTGAGTTAGTCTAGTTATTGGTGCATAATTAAAATATTATTAACCAAATCAAGATCCAACTTTTATGGAATATTTTATTATGTTTGTTGGAGGGAAAAATAATTTGACTTGGGTCAAATCCCTTTATTTGTAAATAATAAATAAATAAATGATTTATTTATCATTTTAAGGATGTGGTTGAATAATAATCAAATAAATAATGATTTATTTAATTATTTAAGGGTGATATTCAAATTTACAAGGAATATTATTTAAATAAGGTTTAAATAATTATTCCTAGTAAATAATAAGATAAATAGTGATTTATCTAATTAATTTTCTTGTTTTGGGTTAAATAAGACAAGGAATATTAATTAAACTATTTTTTAACTAATTATTCCTTGAGGAAAACAAAAAAAATGTATATTTATTTAATATTTCCTCATGGGGTTCCCTGTTTAGACCATAAACAACTTAATAAAGGTGGTTTACTAAGTTATTTTTCATAGTGAAAGCAATTTTACTTAGGGTAAAATTAGTCTTACATGGTGTACTTAGGTCCATCTAATAGTAACAGGTTAGATGACCAAAAAATGGTGTAACACCTATAACTATCTATCTATATGATTTCAATGTTTTCCTATGTTTATTGTGCAATCCTATTCAATGATGTGAATGTTTTCTTTACATATGTTGCAAATGTCTGTCCAAAACATGATTAGCTAGTGAATCAGTCAATGTGTTCAAATTTCTAAAAATCTGTTGATATTGAATAAAATCAAAGTGTCTTTCCAGAAGTCAAAATATAAGGAACAATATATGCAATGTTGGATTTCTAATAGTATAAACACTAGTAAGTTGTAATACCACAAGTTGGGAGTCTAACCTTATGATGATATGATTACTACCAAATGAAATGGCATCAGAGATAATTTCGATCAACGTGCTATACTCAGTGATATTGTTCATCGATCTACCAATACAAATCCCTTGAAAACTCACTAACTCGCCGTTCAGAGCGAAAATGGCCCACACTGTAGAGGATAGATTCCCGGTACTACGACTAGCACCATCATCATACCCAACAAAAGGTTCCAAAGATTTAGACATCTACAATGAAATGTAAAGTGGATTACTAACATTAGAAAACTCTAAAAAAAAATTAAGATAGTTAATACAAATCAACGGCATATATATACAATATAATACAAAAAATTACTATGCTCATGATTAAGCATAGTAACGTTTCAAATACAACCCATTTCTAGGTTGCACCAATGGAATTCCATCGTAATCAACCAAATCATAGGCGCCCTTAGCAAAAAATATTTTGACAATATAGGGGCCATGCCATAATGGCTCAAACTTTCCTGTACCTATTACATCAGCTTCTTGATCGTAAAGAAGGACCAAGTTGCCCTCCGAGAAAATGCGAGGCTGGACATTTTTGTCATATTGTGCCTTTATACGACTCTTATGCGCTTCGTTGGCCAATTAGGCTTCACAACGTGTTTCATCAAGATGGATGAGGTTAAGGAGACGCACTTCTTCTTCTAAGGTATCAGGTAACAAGTCAATTGTGATTTTTAACGATGGTATTTCACATTGGATTGGTAAGATAGCTTCCAGACCATACACCAATTGAAAAGGAGTAAAACCACGTGCGTTTCTCATCGAGGTTTGATACGCCCATGAGGCAAAGTACAGGATCAAATGCCAATTTCTTTTACGAATTACTATCATTCATTGAATCATACATTTAATAATTTTTTTGATAGCTTCAACTTGTCCATTAGATTGTGGATAATAAGGAGTAGAATTATCATGTGACAATCCTAACTTGGCAGTCAATTCAGCCATCATGTGATTGTGAAAATGCTTCCCATGATCTGTAACTATAGCCTGTGGGACCCCAAACCGTGTGATAACATGATTAAAGAAAAACAATGCAGCTTTCTGTCCTATGTTGTTGAATGTAGGCACCGCTTTGGCCCATTTGGTAAAATAGTTGACTGCGACAATAATATAACCATGCCCCCTGGACGAATGAGGGTTACAGGTCATGAAGTCAATACCCCATTTTGAAAATGGTCCCACAGAGACAACAGGATGCATTGGCACTAGCAGTTTGCATATTTTACGATAAAAAATCTACCATGCATGACAACTTCTGACCGCAAGGATGCAGTCTTGAAAAATAGTAGGCCAAAAGTAACCGGCGCGAAGTATCTTCTGCACGGTAGCATAGCCAGATAAATTTCCACCACAAGCCCTAGAATTTCAATCATTTAACACTTTTTCGGCCTCCTCATTAGTGAGGCACCTCCTTAAAATGTTATCGACACCACCACAATAAAGTGTATTGCCGACGATGAGATAATATTTGGCTTGGTATCGAATACGTCATTGTTCAGAGCGAGAGGTATCAGGTCGAAAAGTTTGAGTTTGGAGATAAATGATGAAATCCCCATACCAAGGATCAGATGATCTGATTAGAAACAAAGACTCATCAGGAATTTATGGTTCCGACGTAGTTGCAGTACTATCAGAGGGAAGGTCACAGAGAAGCTTAGCCAAAACTAAAGACTTCTTTGACTTAGATTTGATGAATTCCAAATCAAATTCCTGCAAAATGAAAATCCATTTTGAATATCCCCCCCCCAACAATTGACGTGATAAGATATAAGTCATGGGGTTGCAGTCTGAAATGATAGTGGTTTTTCAGAGCAGGATGTAATGGCGAAAACTTTGAATAGCTTGAACAGCTGCCAAGACAATATTTTCTACGTATGAATACTTAACTTTTGTATCATTGAGATTATGACTCAAATAATATATCAGATGTTCAATTCCATTTTCTACTTGGACCAATACCATAGCAATGGTCACTTCGGTCACGACGATATATAGGAAATAATCATTTTGATAATTAGGGGGATACATTAATGACGCTCGGACAAGAGTATCCTTAACAACATCCAAAGAAGCTTGCACAAATTGGTCCCAATGGAAGGGAACCCCATTTGTCAATAGTCGAGTAAATCCTTTAGCCATTTTGGCATAGTTTGGAATGAAATTTCTTAGGAAGTTAGTCTTTCCTTGAAGTTTCTATATCTGAAGTAAGTTTGATGGCACAGGCAAATCAAGAATGGCCTGAACCTTCAATGGCTCGATTCTAATTCCTTATTTTGAGACTACGAATCCAAGAAAATGACTAGAACCAACACAAAACACACATTTATGTTGATTGAGGTGTATTTTTTAGTGTTGGTAGCGTAAGAAAATGGTTCTCAAGTGCATCGGGTGATCAGTCTGATTTCATGAATGAATTGGTAAATCATCTATATACAGTTGAAAAATGTGCTTGATGTCATTGAAAGCATAGTCCATTGCTCTCTAAAAAGTTTCCCCAGCGTTAGTTAAACCAAACGATAGTTTCCTATAAGTGAATGTGCCCTAGGGACAGATGAATGTTGTCTTATGTTGATCCTCTAGGCAGATATTGATTTGATTGTAGCCGGAAAATCCATCCCTGAACGAAAAGATTTCAAATCCAGTACAATCATCAATAATCTGGTCGATAAAGGGATTAGGATAGTTGTCCTTTGGAAAATAAATATTGACATCCATATAATCAGCGCACACTCTAATAGTTCCTTTCTTTTTCATGACAAAAATGATATTAGAAACCCACTAAGTTAGCGGAACAGGGTATATGAAACCAACATGCAAAAGTTTTTCAACTTCTGCTTTGATGGCAGCAGCTTTCCTTGGATGAACAGGATGAAGCCATTGATGCACTAGTTTGACATCAGGATACATATTAATAGTGTGTTCAACAATACTAGTATCTATGCCCAACATTTCCTCGTAAAGCCAAGAAAATACATCCTGGAATTCATGAAAGAGAGAGTGATATGATTCGAGTTCTGATGGAGAACAAGATACACATACATGAATATTTTCTACAATGCCAGGTTTGGTAGAAATATTGATAGAAATGGTTTCTTCAATATTTGACAGATTTTGCTCATAATAGATTGCATTAATAGGTAAATAATTCAGAAATAAATTTCTGATTGTTGAGTTATATAGTTCACTAAGATAATTTTCTTCATAATCAGGAAGATGGGAACGGTGATGATAATCTTCCCATGGTTCTCCTTTTGACATCATGGCTTCTAAAATATTCTCATCTGTCAAGAACATTGAGGAAAAAGGATCACAGGGAGTACCAAAATCTAAGGAAAGATCAACCGAAACACCCGGCGACGTTGATTTCGGATTTTCCGCCCAAGCCAGATAGATTGATTGCTATGCCAACTCAATAGTGCTGGGCGACAGAAATTCATCCAACATAGTAATTTCAGAATCACCCATACTCTCCCTTAAGCCAGATAGAGTGAAAGACATCATGTAGCAGGTATCTATACTTGCAATTTCTGTCGACGTCGCAGGTGGCGGTAATGTAAAGGTTCCCATTAAAGTAGAATCCTTTAAGAGTCCTACACCAATGTTCGGAAGTTCTAGTTGGGGTATGTGAACGAATGGAATGCTTCCAGTTACCTACAAAGAAGAGGCAAAGAAGGATAGTTGATTAATGAGAGTGATAGTACCTTTATGTGGAAAGGCACATTAGGGGAATTTTGAGGTCTAAAATGGGCTTCCTAAGGAAATTATAAAATAATAGTGGAAAAAATCAAATAAGATTTGATGACATCATCAAATTTTAGAGGGAAAAAATAAAAAACTACTTTTTCAACTCGTATTTTCAACTTATCTCCCAATTTTTTTACTCAATATTTAGGCAGGAGTACTCGTTGGATGCAAAATTTAATTCCTCATCCAATGAGTACCTATGTTGCACACTTTTGATGGACCCTGCTACACGAAAAATGAGAAATACTTGAAAAACGTGATTGCAATCATGTTTTTCCATGTATTTCTCATTTTTCACGTAGTAGGGTCCATCAGAAGTATGTAACATGGGTACTCCTTGGATGAGGAATTAAATTTTCCATCCAACAAGTACTCTCGCTTGAAATTTGAGTAAAAACTTTGGGAGATAAGTTGAAAATACGAGTTGAAAAAGTAGTTTTATTATTTTATTATTTTTTAATATTTTTACCCTTTTGCTTAAAAAATGGTGAATCATCCCCCATGGTTGACATCATCATCTTGAATACTATTGGTTCTTATAAAATTTATTTTGGTTGTACATTTTTCTTAGGAGGCCCATTTTAGACCTCAAAATTCCCCTAATGATCATTCTAAAGTATGTAGAAACAATTGCAGTCATTGCATATACCCATGTCCTTCCAAGTAAAATATTATATTCAAGGGGTCCGTCAACAACCTCGACATCAATATTCACTATTTTGTCCCCCATTTAAACATGCAAGTTATTAATAATACCACAAGGTTTGTATGTTCGTCCATCAAATGCCTTCAACGTTGTTGATGATTGTGATAAGTGCGGCGAGCCAAGTGACTTCCAACAATTTAGAGACATAATGCATGTACATGCTCCCTCATCAATAATAGTGCGATGAACAAGGTGATTGAGAACATTTACTTGTATGGAGTTACTTGTATGGAGAATGCCAATTCTGCTAGTAATTGTGGCACATAGCCTGTATCATTAAAGAAGACAAGATTAGAATCAGTCGGATCAATTCCACCAATAGTTGACAATAAAGCCTGTTTTTGGGAGGGACAATTTTGTAATACCTCAAGAGCAGACATAGCTGAAGGGGATTGAGTGAAATTTTCAACTATATTATAATTTTGTGCAGCTCCTGCTCGAGGATTATATGTTGATTTGTGAATTATTTCCTTTGGTGGCTTAATTGTAAATTTAGGAATAGCAGTAGGTGATACTGATTCCATAGACGAATTTGTTGTCAAGGTAGTAAGTTGATTGGTGGCCTGACTACCATAATATTTACTATGCGTTGACACCAAAATATCAGTTGAAGGTTTTGTGATAGATAACATTAACACTTGGGAACTAGGAGCTGGATCCGTAGCAACCATGTTTGTGTCTGGATTTGGAAATGGGTCTATCAAAAAAGCTGACACATGGGAAGTCTTGATGATTTTTGAGACTTCAGCGTGGTGAGGAAAATCCCTAATAAAGTGTTATTCATTACAGATTATGCATGGATAACAAGGTTTCCTAGGTCCAGACGATTGATCAAATGATCTTTCCTGCAGGTTAGAAGTTTTATTTTTCTTACTTCCTGGTTGCTTGTCACTTTTGCCTTTATCAAATGACACGGCATTAATTTCGGAAGTAGGAGTAGGATCAGATGCTGTAATGTGATGTGTGCTTGTAGTGTCGATCAATCCATCTCTGGCATTAGAGTCCTTTAATTGAGGAGGAACAGTAAAATTAGATCTCGGCGCATTAGATTTTTTCATTGAGCGTGCCAGACTGAGTGTAAATCAAGTCTAAATATTGGGCATGAGCGATAAATTTCTCTTATGTGACGATGCCACCCTTAGCCACATCCTCAGTTACAGATCATAACAGGGACTTAATGAACCATTCAGCAAGGAGCTGATCTGGAACACATGTCTTAACCATTCTACGATGACGATGCCACTCATGAATATGATCGGAGATGTGAGTAGACTTAGTCTGATTGAAATTGGTCAAGCGTTTCGTTCTAGTTTCATACCTAATGGGTAACTACAAATGAGTCAAAAAGACAGTAGCTATGGCTGTGAAATTATCAAAAGAAGCTCTAGGTAATTCAATGTACCATTTTGCAGTTGGACCTGTGAGTGTACGGTGGAAAAGACACAGTTGAACAGAATCATCATTCAGGGAGTTTGATGAACACCATAAATGATAAGTCATAACATGAGTCGACGGATCTTCTCTAGGGTTTCCATTGAACTTAGGGATATCCGAGCGTAATTTGTGATGTGTCACCGGCCACCAAGGAGCATAGTTAATTGGATCATTAGTTAGTCGATTTAAATCTTGTAACTCTAAAGTTGCAAAAAAGGGCAACTGTTGATTAAGGTCAGGTTGAGCATAGCTAGGGTAAGATGGAATTTCTTGAGAAATAGACCTTTGAGCACCAGCATAAGGAATCTATTGTTGGTATCCCAGATAGGGGTTGTTTTGAAAAGAAAACACTTGAGGATTTTGTTGACCAAAACCTGAAGATGATACTTGTTCAAATGAAGTTTGAGGCATTTGTGCCTGTGGCTATCAAGGGGTCTGTCCACCAATGTTATAACCCAAATTAGGTTCACTTGGATTCGGTTGATAGGTACAACCAGGTTGTGGTTGTGACATCCCATAAAATGGTAAACTAGCTTGTGAATAAATGATTCCGGATACAGGTTGTTGTAAATTAACTGAAGGATTTGGAGTCTGTGGACCCAAAATTTGATGATATTGAGTTGAAGGACCCATTTGATAAGGTTTTACAACATTTCGATTCTCTAAAAGGGGTAGAGTTGTATTGACAAGTGGAAATGATGTGGGTGTAACAGGTTGAACTGGTTGATACGAGTGTGCAACTGTTTGTGGTTGGATAGGCAGAGTGGGTTGCCATTGACAAACATTAATTTCTACATTAGGTTGAAAAAAAAGTGACAGAGTACTATCATATTCGATGACCAAAGGTTTCCCCCCAACATGAGGAGGATAATAAGATGGAAAATATTGCTCTCCAAATGCTGGGAGTCCAGTTGATATGGTACTTGAAGGAATAGACCTAGAAGGACCGGCTCTATATTTCCCTGAAGATGTGTATAATGAATCAAGTCGTTCAATACTTACTATAGGATTACCAGTTAAAATACCAGATGATGGCATTGGTAAATTCCATGGATTTAAAGATGCACCAAAGAAAATGCCAGATAATTATTTGTAACTTGATGGGACCAAAGGGCCACCATGAAAATATGACTCTGGTGAAGTTGTAAACATCGAAGGGTTAGCAAGGGAAGGAGCTAACGTAATTGGAATAGATGGCCCAACCAAAGATGTTGGTTTAGGCATGGTTACTTGACCAAATGTATACCCTTTTGAATCGATGGGAGTTTGAAAAGGAACAGGATCAACAAAAGCAGATAGTTTTGATTGAGAAAAATACTCGTACAGGTAAAGGTTCTCCCCAAAATGGGTTGGAGTTAAAGGTGTCTTGTCTTGTGGGATTTCTTTAATCACAATTAAACTAGGTGGAATTATTTCACCATCAGGCCCAAAGTATATTTTAGGTGGTTGACTGTGTGATATGGGAGATTCAAGAGCTACAGAAATTTGTGGGATGATCAAGGCAGGAACAACTTCTGATTATACGACTTCGAGATTCAGATTTTCTGGCAAAGAAGAGACAGGATCTGGATCAATTTCTGGTGGAAAAAATTTGGGTCTAGGTGGTATGGTCTCACTGATTCGATGGATCGTGACCACGGGTAGCTGTGAAGAATCCATTTCAACAACAGTAGACAAACCGGGATGTGTAGAAGCAACTTGAGCTACCTCTGGTTTATGGGAAAATTATGTTTCACCAGAGGTACAAATTGTACTTGATTCAACAGTTCGTGATCACCTTCGCCTACCAAAAGTAAATTTTGGTGGTAAAGGTGGTTTTAATGCTATTCTACACAACGACGGGGGAAATGATTTTGTTCTTCCATGATTACTGATTTATTTTAACCAAAAACAAATAAAAAAATAAAAGGGTAATGCTAGGCAAAAGAGTTTACTAAGAAACTGTGAACTGTAGAATACCTCCTCGCGAACCAAGAAGTACGAGTAGACAATCTCCCCGAATGCTGTGTTCGGTGTATCAAAATTTATAAGGCGGCCAAGTCGGTTCACTATGGATGGATAGCACCTAAAATTTGTCCTCCAAAATATACTCGAAGGTACATGGAGGCCCAAGTCCATATTAGCGATGTCTGATGCAAAACCACACAGTGAGAGCACCCCTTTATACTTATCATACTTTAACACCACCCGATATACCCGAAAGTACGTGGATGAGCTACGATATACTTACGTACGTGGAGTGAGGTATCACACTCGAAATGTATCACAGACAAGTTAACAACAGTTGCTATGTTTTAGGATGCTGGAACACGTCTCTAGCCTAGACCTTCTAAATTTTATCGTTATGGTTCCAATGCTTTGTTAGGTAAATTGAGATTAATTTTATGTTGATCTTGCTTAACAATTTTCCTTTCAAAGGTTTACCGCGATGATGTATTGGAAAATTCCTAAAATGCAACTACGAATGATAAGAAATCTTTCACTTTTAGTTTTTCAATGAAAATCCTAGATATTAGAGGGAAAGAGCAATCAATTTGTGAACAAACAAATCAAAGAACACAAACTAAATGCAGATTTCCTAATTGTTCCTTTTGCAAATCACATAAAACACTATGAAAATGCAGATTTTTCTTTTCAGTTCCTTTAATGTTATGAATGCAGAAAAGAAACTAAGTGCACTAAATGAACAAAAAAAAATGCCTTTTACTTTTGAGAAATGAGGAATACAAACAACAATTTCTATTTTGAAGGAAAAATGAGGAATGAAACAACAATTTCTCCTATCAGGAAATGAAGAATTTACAAAAATTTCCTTTTTAAAAATCAAATCGATCTAATGCGATAATAAAAATACTTTGAAATTAACTTGCCAATGATAAAGAAAAATACTTTAAACAAACATTGAACAAATTTTCTTTCAAAGGAGGAAGAGGTAGATGAATTCACTAGTTAATATGAGCCTCAGGATTTTCAAAACACAGCAACAAACAAACTAAAACAAATTGCAAAGAAAAATTGAAGGGAATTTGGATGGTTTTAGGAGGAAACACAGTCTCTAAAGAGAGAGAGTGCTTTGCAACGTAGGCTCGAAAGGGAGACAATTCTATGCAAAGCACTATGTCATGTACAAGAGTGCATTAGGCGCAGTGTATAAAGAAAAACAGAGTTGTTTAACACACTTATTTTGCAAATTTGGATCTTAAAAATCCTAATCTTTTTGAGTAACAACTACTGGGTGAATAAACAGAGAAAATTAGAGGCTAAAAAACCTAGGATAAAGAGTAGCATCCCCAGCAGAGTCGCCAATTTATTATTGCAGAATTATGAATTACGGATAAATCATTCTTCCCTAGATAGGTGCTAATATAGAACAACATATCAAAGGCTATAGGACTACTTTTCCTAACTAAGAACAAACACACAAAATGGTTTAGAGGCTTACTTGGAATCCAAGTGCTTCCAAATGATTCCTTCTGTCGCTTCCATTGTAGCTTCAGATTCCAACCGCCTGTGAAAAATATTTCCTGCAAGAATGAACATTAAACAACAAAAGATAGCAATAATATAGATGTATATTCAAGTGGCCACTTGGAAAGTGGTTAAAGTTTCATCCTCATTTCCTACCAACACTCAATAAGAGGGGCTGTAAGCGCCACCATTTGGATTATTGCAGTTGTTTCACTCTATTTAGATCTTTTGCCTTATTTGTTTTAGTTTTATTTTAATTTTTATATTTGAATATGCATGCTATTTCTCTATCTAGTATGTTTATGTTCTATCATGTTCCACTAACCTACTTGACTCCACTTCTTTTTATACCCGTGACCAATAACTTAAGTGGGTAAACCATGCCCCCTTAAGTTGGTGTTATTTCGTACATGCGTGCACCAAACACACTAACCCAAGCATGGTGGTCTTCAAATGTAGTCCTTCGATTCCTTGTATTCATCATTTTTTTAGTAGGTTGTTCAAATGTGTCAGAGCTGTAGAATGGAATTTACTTGTAGAAATGGAATGTAGCTGCAGACTATGGAATCAACTATAGAATGGAATGTGGCTGTAGAATGTGGAATCAGCTGCAAAATGGAATGTAACTATAGAATGGAATGTGGCTGCAGAATGTGGAATCAACTACAGAATGGAATGTGACTGTAGAATGGAACGTAGCTGCAAAATGGGATACCAGCTACAAAATGGAATATAAATGTAGCATTGAATGTATTTATGTACTACTTCTTATTGTAGAAAAGAAAGGGAACAATAATTTCTGGATTTTTTTTTTTTTTTAAGAAACAGAATGGAAAATATAGGATGTCAGAATTTCTGATTTTCATCTTGTATTTTATGTATAAGGATGCCAATCATTGATTGGTTTTCATACTTATACAATTTATTTATTAGTATTATTATTATTATTTTAGATAGTAAAAATAATAGCTAAGTTAGGTAAAAAGAAGGATTCTTCTTCACTAACTTCATATGAGTATTATCTTGGAAAATCTTGATAAACTCTTCCCTTGAAATTGGCTTATGATATACTTTCAATCGATGTCCATTCACAAGAAGAGGTCCCTTTTCTTCATCAATTGTCCTTATCCTAACTGCTCCATTGTCAAAAACATTTTCAATATCATAAGGCCCAAGCCAATGAGTCTAAAACTTTCCTTGAAAGTCATTGAACTTTGAGTCGAACAAAAATGCCCAATCCCCTGCTTGAAACTTCTTCTCCTTGATATATTTATCATGCCATTTGGACCTTTGCTGCTAGACTATACTGGTTCTTTGAACTACATCTTGCCTGATTTCATGAAGCTCATTAAGTTGCTCCAATCTATGCTTCTAGGCTTCTGATAAATCAAGTCCCAATTGGACTACCATATTGAAGGTTTGAATATGAAATTCTATAGGAAACAGGACTTGCTTCCCATAAACAAGTTGATAGGGAGTAAGTCCTGTTATTTTCCTCAATGTAGTTCTGTAAGCCCAAAAAGGCTTCAGGAAGCCTTTCTGCCCAATCTCTTCTATGTACATGTACAGTCTTAGTGAGAATTCCTTCAATCACTTTATTGGTAGACTATACTTGACCATTTTCCTGTGGATGATAAGGAGTGGATTTTTTGTGCTTGATATTTTAGTTTGCCACAAGCTTTTCCACCAACTTGGATGAAAAATGGGATCCCTGATTTGTCACAATTTCTCTTGAAACACCAAAACGAGTGAAGATATCCTCAAAAATAAATTTAACTACAGAATGTTCATTAGCTAAAAGAAGTGCTTTAGCTTCTACTCACTTAGTGACATAATCAGTACATACCAGAATATATTTATTTTGATTGGATGGTGGATTGATTGGTCCAACAAAATCGAAAGCCCATTTTTCAAATGGTTCGATGAGTACCTGTAGTTGTAATGGAATTTCATCTTAAGGAATATGTTTCCCCATTCTTTGATAGTTGTCACACCTTTTGACATATTCTTTAGTATCTTTAAAGATCGATGGCCAATAATATCCTAAATGAAGGATTTTATAGGTTGTCCTCTTGTCAGCAAAGTGTCCACCACAGGGTTCATCATGACATGCTTTAAGAATTTCAGGCATTTCATCTTCTCGAACACATATTCTGATAATGAGATCTGGACCTCTTTTAAACAATTCATCATTAATCCATGAGTATAGTGCACTTATTTGAATAATTCTTGTTTTCTCTCTAGGAAACAAGTGTGAAGGTAACTTTCCTGTGAATAAATAATTAGAAATATATGCATACAAGGGGTTTTAATGGTTATTGCAAAAATATATTCATCAGGAAACTTATCCTCAACTAGAGTATCATTTTTGACATTTTGAATTCTAGACAAGAAATCAAAAACTGTATTTTGTTTTCCAGGTCGGTCTAGAATGGTGATATTGAATTATTGCAGGAGTAATAATTATCTTGTGACTCTGCCATTAGTAACTGTTGGAAATACTGAGAGGGGGGGGGGCGCGGTGAATCAGTATTTATTTCAATTAGAGCATTAGTTAATATTCAATTATTATAAGTGTTTTTACAATGATAGCAGCAAAAAAGAGGAACACAAATGCACACATTTTTTAATGTGGAAACCCACTATAGGACAAAAATGACCTAATGCTTTTCTAATAATTCTTTTCAACTCCAATTGAAAATAAAGCTCCAACTTCCTAGAATATAGAAAAGCATTCTTCTCCAGCTCCCACTGGATGGACGCTCCAATGCTCAAGATTCTTCAGTAGTCACTGAATGGATGCCCCAACACCCAATGAGCTACAACTCACCCTAGCACCACCCTACCACCCTATAGAAGAATAAAAGAAGAATGGACTCCCGTACCAGGGAAAATAGTCCACTTTACAATGATATAGAATGATGTAGAAGAAGAAGATATACTAGACCATAACCCCAACTTTTAAACAACCACCTAATGATGATCCTAGACCTCCCAACACTACCTCTTCAACCCTTGGCAGATAGACACTAGTACAATTTGTACAATAATGTATTTACAATGACTAAGTACAATGATACCTTTACAACGATTGTATGCAGTGCTGCCCACTTGAAGACTTCATATGATGAAATTATTGCTGCTGTTATGCACCTTGGTTGTTGCTCTTGTCGTGCTACCTCTGCTGCACCTTGTCTTGCTTTTCTGCTGTAGAAATTCTGGTCCTTTGCAATCCTTGACAACACATGATCTAGCTTTTTCTTGCCTTCTAGGAGCTCGATATTGAATCTAGTGTATCTCTATTATTTCAGATCTTCAATATTTGATTTTCGGTCTTGTAGTATTCCTCTGAGTCTTATTTCCAATGCCATAGGTCTAACCCAATTTAGATTCTTCAAGAGAGAGTTATACCCAATTTCTCACACTGCCCTAACTATGGACTGTTTCAACAAAGTGCACTTGTACGGCGTGCCACGTGTCATTTTTTCTTCATTTGACTCTAAAATTGATAGAGAGAAAACTATATATAGTGCACTATTTGCAAATTTTTATAGAATTCCAATCTAATACTCAGAGAGAGAGTTATGAATATTTTACCAAGGTCACTTCTTTGAGATTAATTTCAGGAGCCTGCAAAAACCCTTACTTCCACAGATCATATCTCCAAAACTATTGCGCAAATTGATCTGAAATTTTTACTGAAGATTCCTCAGGATTTCAAATTCGCCTCATAGAAATTTCAGCTTCTGAGCCTTCGTATAAAAAAAATTAGAGTGAAAATTCCACGATGACCTGTTTCAGATGGCCAAATCCCATGCATAAGGAGAAGATGAAGATCACAATTTATATGAATGCTTAAGTTGAGAGGGGCTTAAACAAGTGAACGTGGGAGGGATATTAGGAGCTTAAAAAATATTAATTATGAATTTTCAATGACCCATGCCCCAACCCCATGGGGTTTTAGCCCACTAACTGGGGGTACAAACTTCAAACATGAATATCTCTCAAACCGTGAAGAATTACATGGTGTGCCATATATCAATGGAAACATCTCGACAAGTAGAAACCATAAAAAGCATTATTGACCCAGAATATATTAATTTGGTAGGTCAAAATTCCCATGCAATATTGGGTTAGCCCCTGGTGCTGCTTGGGTTGACATCAATGACAACCGCTGATCAAAAATCTCCCCCTTTGGCATTGATGGAAACACAAGTACTCCCCCAGTGATATGACACCTCTTCCTACAACATTCTCTCCCCCTTTGGCATCAATGGCAAAGGGTAACTCCCCCTGAAACACAACCATCCTACGGACCTATACACACTTCCACTCAGGCTGACACACAACCGTCCTGCAGACCTATACACACTTCCACTCCCCCTTTATATTATAAAAAAGGAAAATCTAATGAGAACTTGGGAGAATCCTAAGCTTCTGGCAAAGATATTCCAATGTTGGTGAATATTTACTATGTGATTCTTTTGGTGCTGCTTGGAATCTTGCTACTTGTCCAACTGCTTGCATAACATTTGGTCGGGATGTTGTTACATATAGAAGACTACTAATCATAGATTTGTACAACCTTTGATCCACATCCTTAGATGAGTCGTCAATGCTCAATTTGCAACCAAGTAAAGACATCTGTAAATCACTTTGCACCTTTGTAGCAAAATTCTTACTTAGTCTATCATCATTGCTACCAATTATTGTATCATCCTCTTTAGCTATTAGACATGCTTTAGTTGCTTCATCCAGAACATATATGTCGTTTGGAGCTCGACTTGTTGTAGCCACAATTTCACCATACACACCTTTCCTGATTTCACATTTCGTGGAGTTGAATAGTATTGTGTGTCCTTGATCACACATTTGTCCAACACTGAGCAAATTATGATTCATGTTTTCAACCAATAGAAAATTCTTGGCTAGAACATCTTTGCTTCCGAGAGTGATAGTACCTGATCCTATAAAATTTGAAGATCCATCATTTCCAAAGGACACGGTTCCATCCTTCTTCTCTTTCAGAGATACAAATTTATTTCTATCTCTAGTCATATGCGTTGAGCAACCGCTATCAACATACCACACATCTTTGTTCTTTTGAGCCTTGAGAGTGAGAGCACAATTATCATTCTTCTTCTTCTTCCATGTTTGTTCATTCTGTGGCTTTGAAGATTCTTCTAGAGGATTTTCAAGTCTGCAGTCTTTGGCTATGTGTCCAAAGTTTCGACATTTGTAACATTCAATATTATTTCTTAAATGTTAAAATCTATTGATATTTCACTGAGCCCTGGGAGGTTCATATTTGATAGATATCCTGGAATTGTATTCATTCCTAGGTACGTGTGACATTCTATAGCTTTATGACCAAATTTTTGACATGAATAATAGTAGCCATAAAAAATATGTTGGTACCTGGATGGAAATTTTCGTCGAGGAATTTCCTTCCAAGGTTGTTCTTGTGAATCTTGTCCAATGAATTCTACATGCATGTCAGATCTCATAGGTTCATTGTATTTTGTTGTAGAAGGTCCTACTTCTTCTTCTTTGTAACTGATGTCAGTTTTGTCGTTGTAAGATTGTTGATTGTTAATCAGTTCTTCCAATGCCCTTGAGTTGTTGGCATAGTTTTGGATAGTTTTTCCTTTCTTCACTTCCTCACGCAGCGAGACTACTTTGGCTTCTAATTCTTCCCTTTCTTGGTTGATTTCTTCCAACTTCTTTTGAAGTGACTCTTCAATGCATTTGTGTTCTTCAATTTCAATTTTGAGACCTTGATCTTTTTCTTCAAGAGTTTTGGAACGGATCTTCTCTGCCTTGAGATCTTTTATAAGCTTGATTTCTTCCTCATAAAATTCATCTATGGTCCATCCTTCTTCTTCGTTGTTTGATACCTCTTGCTTATTGTGCTTAGGTTTATTGTGCTTGGCCATAAACAATACTCTCTCATTGGCTTCTTCTTCACTATCATTGTCTTCATCGGATGCTGAGCTATCTTCTTTAGAGAGAAAGTTCCTTTTGGATCCTTGCTTGTTGAATTTCTTAAAGCCTTTCTTTTTTTTGAGTTGCCATTACTTTTGTTTGGACATTTTGCTGCAAAATGCCCAACCTCATTACAGCTGAAACATATCAATGGAAGTTTACCTTTGAATTGTCCCTTGCCAATTTGCATTTTTCTCGTGAAGTAAGCATATTCTTCATCTGAAAGAACTTCTTCATCATCTCCCTTTTCTTCGCACTTGCAGGTGCATGTCTTTTCAATTGAAGGTTGTTTATCCTTATTGGTTTTCTTAGACGCAACGAACGTAGTTTCTAGATCTGAAGTACCCTCTTCTTCATCAAGTCTCATTTCATATGCTATGAGAACTCCATGTAATTTCTTTTTGCTGAGTTTGTCCTGATTTGCACTGTATTCTAAGACCGATACCTTTGGGTTGAATCTCCCTGGTAACGTTCTAAGAATCTTCTATATAATAGTCTTCTCGTCAACTGTCTCTCCCAATCCTTATAGAGTATTGGTTATTTCATCAACGTATTGAAAGTATGCATCAATGTTGCAATCTTCTTTCATTCTGAGTTGCTCAAATTTTTCTCTATAGATTTGAAGCTTTGCTTCTTTGAAATTTGAGTCACCTGCATATATATTCTCAAGCCTGTCCCATACATTTTTGGTGGTTTTACAACCCAAAACCTTATGATAAGAAGATTCAATAAGTCCACTGATAATAATATTCTTTCCTTTTGCATCATTTACCAAATTCTTCTTACCTTGTTCATCCGCAGTTGATGTAAATCCATTTTGAATAGTTTCCCATACTTTGTAACCTTGCGCCAAGAGATAGACCTCCATTCTTCCTTTCCAAAGTGCATAATTATTTTCATTGATTAGAGGTACACCATTCTTGGTATACTCCATGACCTCCTTCCAGCTGTTAAACTGATATTGAAGGAACCAAGCTCTGATACCAATTGTTCGAAATACTGAGGGGGGGGGGGGTGGGGTGAATCAGTATTTCTTTCAATTAGAGCATTATTTAATCTTCAATTATTATCCATGTTTGTACAATGATAGCAGCAAAAAAGAGGAACACAAATGCACACATTTTTTAAGGTGGAAACCCACTTCGGGACAAAAACCACCTAATGCTTTTATAATAATTCTTTTCAACTCCAATTGAAAATAAAGCTCCAACTTCCTAGAATCTAGAAAAGCATTCTTCTCCAGCTCCCACTAGATGGACGCTCCAACGCCTGAGATTCTTCAATAGTCACTGAATGGATGCCCCAACACCCAATGAGCTACAACTCACCCTAGCACCACCCTACCACCCTATAGAAGAATAAAAGAAGAATGGACTCCCGTACCAGGGAAAATGGTCCATTTTACAATGATATAGAATGATGTAGAAGAAGAAGATATACTATACCATAACCCCAACTTTTACACAACCACCTAATGATGATCCTAGACCCCCCAACACTACCTCTTCAACCCTTGGTAGATAGACACTAGTACAATTTGTACAATAATGTATTTACAATGACTAAGTACAATGATACCTTTACAATGATTGTATGCAGTGCTGCCCACTTGAAGACCTCATATGATGAACTTCTTGATGCTGTTATGCACCTTGGTTACTGCTCTTGTCATGCTACCCTCTACTGCACCTTGTTTTGCTTTTCTGCCATAGAAATTTTGGTCCTTTGCAATCCTTGACAACACATGATCTAGCTTTTTCTTGCCTTCTAGGAGCTCGATATTGAATCTAGTGTATCTCTGTTATTTCAGATCCTTAATATTTAATTTTCGGTCCTGTAGTATTCCTCTGAGTCTTATTTCCAATGCCATAGGTCTGACCCAATTTGGATTCTTCAAGAGAGCGTTATACCCAATTTCTCACACTGCCCTAATTATGGACTATTTCAATAAAGTGCACTTGTACGGCGTGCCACGTGTCATTGTTTCTTCATTTGCCTCTAAAAGTGATAGAAAAAAAACTACAAACAGTGCACTATCTACCAATTTTTACGAAATTTCAATCTGATACTCAGAGAGAGTTATGACGATTTTACCAAGGTCACTTCTTTGAGATGAATTTCAGGAGCCTGAAAAAACCCTTACTTCCACAGATCATATCTCCAAAAATGTTGCGTAATGTGATCTAAATTTTTTACTGAAGCTTCCTCAGGATTTCAGCTTCGCCTCATAAAAATTTCAGCTTTTGAGCCTTCGTAAAAAAAAATTTAGAGTGAAAATTCCACGATGACCTGTTTCAGATGGCCAAATCCCATGCATAAGGAGGAAATGAAGATCACAATTTATATGAATGGTTAAGTTGAGAGGGGCTTCAACAAGTGAATGTGGGAGGGATATTAGGATCTTAAAAAATATTAATTATGACTTTTCAATGACCCATGCCCCAACCCCATGGGGTTTTAGCCCACTAACTGAGGGTACAAACTTCAAACATGAATATCTCTCAAACCGTGGAGAATTACATGGCATGCCATACATCAACGGAAACATCTCAATAATTAGAAACCATCAAAAACATTATTGACCCAAAATATATTAATTTGGTAGGTCAAAATTCCCATGCAATATTGGGTTAGCCCCTGGTGCTGCTTGGGTTGACATCAATGACAACCGATGATCAAGAGTAAAAGATTTATTCATTAAGTATTTAATTGCAGATTGATCTATATGAACAAAGGTTTCATAACCGGTAATATAATTTCTAAATATGTTGATAGCATGAACAACAACTAAGAATTCCTTTTCAATTACACTTTAATTTAACTCAGTGGGAGTCAAATTAATTCTTGTGTACTATATGGCATAGGGAATCAAATATTTTTGTCCTAATACAACTCCCAGAGTTGTATCTAAAGCATCTATTGAAATATGAAAAGGTAATTTCCAATTTGGACCTCTTAAGATGGATGCTTCAAATTTTTTTTTTAAAGTTTCAAATGCTAATTGGAAATTAAGATTCCAACTGAATTCACAATCTTTGGTAAGTAACTTGAAGAGTGGGGATACTATTTTAGTGAAATGTTATATACATCTCCTATAATATCATGTGAATCATAGAAAACTTCTAACATCCTTTTGACAACTTGGAATTGATAACTTGGAGATGACTTCAACTTTAGATGTGTCAACTTTAATTCCATCTCCTAAAATGTGATGTCCTAAAACAATCCCTTTAGAAAACATCATAACGCATTTTTCATGACTCAATGAAAGATTTTCCTCTTTACATCTTTTAAGAACCTTTTCCAAATTCTCTAAAGAATCTTCAAATGAATTCCCATAAACTGTAAACTCATCCATATGTACTTCTACACAATCATGTATTAGATCAGAAAAAAAAAAAAAATCCTAGTACTTCCCTTTGGAATGTTGGAGGTGCATTGCACAATCCAAAAGGAAGTACTCAGTAGGAATAAGTTCCCCATGGAAAATTGAATGTGGTTTTGTCTTGGTTTTCAGGTGCTACCTGAATCTGATTGTAACCACTAAAATCATCCAAGAATGAGAAATACTTCTTACATGCTAATGTGTCCAATACTTGATCTATAAAAGGTAAAGGAAAATGATCTTTTAGGGTGACTTTATTCAACTTTCGATAGTCAATGCATACCCTCCATTTACCATTATTTTTTGGTATAATCACTAAAGGGTAAACCCACTGACTGTTTGAAATTGGGTAAATGAAGTTCACATTCAACAATTTTTGCAATTCTTGTTTCAAAGATTTTCCTGGAAATATTTCAACTATATAGTTACCAAGTTCTTCCATAGAGTATAGAGATATCTTCCTAGATGAAAAATATTCAATATTTAATTGTTCTTGAAATTGATCATGTTCATATTCTAAATATGTTTCAAAGTTTTCTGTTGAATTTAAGATTTGACTATCTTCACTAATGCTTGAAATAGTAAAGATAAGTTGTATATCATTGTCATCGCCAATCCATTCTTCATATTATAACTCTTTGATTGTTTTTTCTAGAGGATATAAAGTTAATTTCTTTGTTGAGTTGCCATCAGAGATGTACATATCACCATATCTACAACTAACGAAAGCATCTGTTGTATCCAACCAAGGTCTTCCTAATATTAATGGTTGTCCTCCTAGATTTTTCTTAGGAGTTAAGATCATAAAATCGACAGGATACTCCCAAGAGTCTAAGGATACTGAAATATATTCTAATACACCATCTGGCTTGATTACAGCTATGTCTGCTTATTGCAGTAATGTAGGTGTGTACAGAAGGTTAGGAATTTTGATCTATTCAATGGTCTATTTTCTCAAGATGTTTATAGCTTCTCCTAAATCAATCAATGTATTTATAATTTCAACACCATTGATATGTGTTTTTACAACTCGACTTCCTCGATCTAAATGTTTTTGTATGGCAATTTTTCCCATCGTTATGTCTGCAATTTTTCCTACCAGTTGAATTCTTTTTATGTCTTTTGTTTTTATTCCTAGTTTCTTCATGCTCAGCACTTTTATTGTTTTGGATAGAATTGGAATCTCTTTAATGGCCTGTAACAAAGGAATTTTGATACAAACATTTTTCAACTCATCTAGAAAATCATAATTGGGCAACATGATATGCTTTTCTACCCCTCTATCAACTTGTAATATTTCAGGAAAAGGAGGGTTAGAAGTAATTATTGATGGTCGCTTTATGGTAGGAGTTGTGTTTATTTGTTCCTTTTGTTTTTCATTTTAAGAATTCTAGTTTTGAAGAGATGTTCCTTCCTCAAAATTTTTATTTGGCTGTAGAGAATATTCCTCAAAATTATCCTATTCTTGAATAACTATAGAAGGATTTTTCTTTTCTAGTATCCTACCAGATCTAAGTTGGACATTATTAAGATCTAGTGAGTAATCATGTAAGTTGGAAATTATTGTCCATATATCATGTAAGTATTTTGAGGATTTTTATTATTGGGGTTTGGCAATGGTTAGGCATGTAGTTGATTTGGTATTTGTGGAAATGCTGAGGAAAGATGTGGATTTTGGTTTTGGAGCTGGTGTTGTTGATTTTGTTGAAGATTTTGTTGGGGAGGATAGTTTGGATAGGATGGAGGATATTGGTAGTATTGAGAGCATCTACCATATGGATTTTTCATTCCTTGTGCCCAAGATTGAGATTGAGGACAAGGTTGTTGCCAAGAATTCAAATCATTTGGTGGGGGCTAAGTGTACATTTTATTATTAAAGCCTTGATTTTGTGGCCCCTGCTATGGTCTTCTAGAGACAAAGCAAAGAGATTTTGTTGGATTTGAAGTTGTTTCTTCTTGAAAAATATCCTTAAGACCTGGAATTGAAGGGAAACTCTTAGTTTCATGATTTTCTGAACAAATCACACAGGTCTCTATGACTTTTTCATCAAGATGAAATTCTCTTAAAGCATGCTTCTTTCTGCATTTAGGAGAGAAAATAGCTAAAGCATCAGTCTCGACTTTCTACTTGTTTTGTAATTTAAGGGTGTCTATCTATTCACTAAGACTCCCAAAGATATCTGTTTTAAGTTCATTAAGCATATTTCCAATTTCTACTTTACTTATTGTTCCAGTTGCAGATCTGTTCACTCTAGCAACAGAAGGATCTCTTGGACTTTTCCCAGTTTTTTATTTTCCCCTTGAGAGATGAATATATAATTCAGCAATGTCAGCTAATGGGAGTTGAGATATATCTCCCTTCCTCTTCATGTTGAGGATATATATCCACTCATCTCTAATGGATTTTAATAAAAGAAATTTCAAATTTTCTTGATATAAATTATCCATTTTTGCTCTTTTTATGTTATAATTGAATCTTTCAATTAAATCCTCCAAATTCTCATCCTCTTTTTGCATCATTTTTAATACTTCATCCTTATGATTAATGGGTATGAAATAATCTAAATTTCTTTCTAAAAATTCTTTCTTCATATCATTCCATGTCCTAATAGGTTGTGTGACTAAACCCATGAACCATTTTAAAGTTGCTCCTTTCAATGTTGAAGGAAACAACTTATGTTTTTTAGAGCCTTGTAAATAATCATAAGATCTACACAAAACTTCAAATTCAAAAAAAAAGGTTTCAGGATCTTCACTTTTTAATCGATGGAAATTTGGAAGGATAGAAGGTGAGATATTTTTCATTGTCCCATTTGTTTCTCCATCAATTATAGGAAATACAAAAGAACTATCAATTTCCCTATTTCTTCTATTTTCTTCACCTCTTCTACCTCCTCCTGCATTCCCTCTACCTCGTCCTCCACCTCTTCCTCCGAACAGTGGATTTTCTCCATTTAGAACTTCTCCTTCCCCTTCTCCTCCTTCTCATCTTCCTCCCATTATAGATTCTTCAGAGCTAATATAAGGTTTAATCTGTAAGGTTAATTATTCTTCCTTTGGTTCTTCTATTAATGGAATTTTGAAGAAAGGTTCTTCTTCTTCTTCTCCACTAGGAATTTGTACTCTTCAACTAAAACATGTTCCCATGTAGAGGTGAAAACGGTTACTCCTTCCGTTAGAGATCTAGGATCTTCTTCCTCTAAAACTGCCTCAACGGATGAAGTAGGAGATGCTCCTAATTGGATTTCTGACGTTAAGACTTCAGGAAGTCTATGTCTAGTGAAGTATGGAATATGAGTTTGAGGTGGTGGTGTATCACTATGTGATCTAGGTGGAGTGAGTGGTGTGGTAGGAATTAAACTTCTGCTTGTAGCTATGAATCTACCGCTAGAATCTCTTTCTCTATGCATATCATTTTTTTTTAGATGTAAGAAATGAGGCTACCTAATTACACTTCCCCGAAAATGGCACAAAAATGTTTAGGAAATTTAATGTCTTAAATTTCTTACATAAATTTTCAGCCGAGGTTTGTAATATGATGAAGTGTGGTGCACTATATGTGCTTAGTTAACCTATTTCTTACTTCATTGTATGTATTTAATGTTTTTTTTAGGGGGTTTTGTGCTTTATTTCTAAATGTTAATCTCAAGAAAACCATGAAAAGAATAAATTGAATCTAATTAAATTTAAATGTTTAAGATTAACTTTGAAAGAAGGTGTTATCACACCCTAAATTTTCAAAATCATAACTTGAAATATGTCAAGTTTGCATTTAGATTGGTTAGATTGCATAGCATCATGAAATGATAAATTTTATGATTAGCATAAGCTTCAAAGATTGTTTTAATTTGTTAGGGATGATCTCAAGTCATATGAAATGAAAAAATCTTGAATAGATACTTTAAATCAACCTAAAGACTCAAATTTGGTCACCTGTCAGAATTTTTCTGAGTTCGCGGCGATTTTAGTACCAAATAAACAGATTTTGCTGTGGAAACACCTAGTAGTTCCGTAGTGAAACTGACACTTGTAAAACTAAATGCGCTATGAAATCTGTGTCATCTTATAAATATTTTCTACATAATTATGAGTTGTTAAACTTTGAGGGCTTCGAGGTCATGCTGTCAGAATAGGGTCATCATTGAAAGTGTTTGGCACATTTTGGCATCAGCCACCATTTTCTTAATAAATCCCATCTCATTCTTTCAAATTCATCCCTCATTTCTCACGCTTTATTTCTTGCTCTTGTAAGCCTCTACTAAAGCAACTTGCTATCATTTGCATCTCCCGTAGAAATCCTCTATCATGTCACCCCTATTTTACCATAAAAACTCATTGTCATCAAAGGCTTTTTATTGAATAAGTGTAAGAATACAAAGAAGGCCACCGTTGCAGAACAAGAAGAAATGGCTACACCAAAGAAAGTGAATAAAGGAGGTTTTCCATTTAGGTATGAGCCTACAAGTCCAATTTTAATCAGGGAAGATCCATATTTCTTTAAGATTTTTACAAGAGCAGGTTGCATTCAATTCTGTCAAAAGTTGCAAGGTCATCACAGACAGGTATCAAAAGACTTGGTACTCAATTTCAAAGGAACATCTACAAAGGTTGGTTTTCTTCATGTGCCAATTTCGCCTGATAGTATTTCTCAAGAAATAGGGATCCCTAGGACCGAAGAAGAATGGTTTAAAGCTACGAAGTTTGATTTAAGAATTTGTGATGATTATATAAATCCTGAACATGTAGGGATAAATATGACAGTAGGGATTCCCATAACTTGCCTTAGAGATAACTACTCTAAATTATTGATAGTCATACAAAAATACTTTACATGTGAAGTCAGATTCCAAACAATCTACATGTATCACTTCAAGCTGTTGTTTCATTTTATAGGGAAAAAGCTAATAGATATTCCTTTTTACCTTTTTAGAAGCCTTGGAAAAATGGTAGAAAAAGTGCAAGGTAGACCTGAAAGAAGAAAAACTTCCATCTTTCACCATGGATTAATGAAATTAAGTGTACTGGAAGAATTAAATAAACAAGATAGAAACCGGGCATCTTTCTTGTTTATGAATGGGTATGAAATGGATGTTTTATCTCCAAGGACAGCCTCTAAACTCAAAAATCCTTCTTCTAGACAAGACTTGAATGCTACTGCAGAATTAGAAGGGAATCAACAAGAAGGTTTAAAATCTATAGCTAAAGACATGGAGGTAGAAGCTAAATTCATCCAAGATGTAGCATCACAACTAGCAACTAGTAAGCATGCTAAAAAACATGTCATAATTAGCAAGACTAAACCTACAGCAAAAAGGTCTAAAAGAAGCATAAAGGAAACTAGTTGAGGTAAAGGCAAGCTTGAAGACATCTTACAGGCTATAGACATTAAAGAATCCCCTGTAGTGAAATCAACTTAGGTAGAAGGATCCAAGGTCAAAGGGAAGGGGCTTATGGCTAATGATCAAGTGATCAAGTTCTTAATGGAAAAATGCTCAAAAAATTAGTTTCTTAGAAATGGTCCAAACCATAACGACAGGAACGAGCTCGAAGAGACGATCTTGTAGCCATGAACGGCACTAAAAACCGATGTTGTATGAGAAAGTTATTCAACTTTGAATTTTCTCAATTTCAGGTAAAAAAGGCCAGTTTGACAGTTTGACTTTATAAAAAAATTTATTAAAAAAATAATATTCCATAGAATATTCTGTAGAATATTCTGGATAGATAGCCAATGGCAGTGCAACACGTGGACAGCCCGGAGGCTGCCACGTGGCCCCAAGGGTCAAATGAAATTGCTTGTCAAAAATTTGTTGGCGCAGACAAGATTCGGCCCCGAGTCAGGTCTGTGGAAACCAGGTGGCCCAACCGGGTGAGCCACGAGTGATTCTTGTTAAGCTATGGTCAAAACTTTATTATAAAGTTTAATTTTAATTTCGGCGGGGCCAGCCCCTCAATGATAGAACCAAAGGCTCGGATCCAGGAGCTAAACAACGGGTGCGTAACTCGGGATAAGGCCTGGGCATATGGAGCGGAGCCAATTTAATACACGGTTTTATATTATGGTCGGACTTTAATACATTCGCATCAAACTCAAAGTGTTTCAACGGTTTGCCGACGGGTGTGGTCCTATGGACCTTCGTGGCCTTTATATTTAGCACCCACCACTGGAAGAATTATTAGCGGATTCCACCTATTATGGTGGCTGCCCCACATTTAGTGGGATTAACTGGAGTTTGCCCAGATTTGGAGGAGCTGTTTTAGGGTAAACTAGGACAAAAACTTGTTTTGACCATAACTAGAGCTAGGAGAGTCCATTTGGAATGAATTTTTTCTTTGTTTTGGGGGTATTGGAACATTATGAAGCTATTGGAACAAGTTACAGAGCCATCAGGGCATTCTGTCAGAGGTTTTATTAGCGAGTTAGCTAGAGGAGCCACCAGGGCTTTAGGAATGGACAGCTATATTGGGGTATGTTCATCTATTTGAGGTGAATTTGCAGTAAATTTTTACTATTTCCAGCACTCTGATTCTGTTTAAGCAGCTATTTCAACCTATTAATGCTTTCTTCATGATGTATAACTATTTTTGAGAATTATAAGAGAAGGGAAAAGCCCATTTGGGGGCTTTTGGATCCGAAAGATGTAGCCCAATAGAGGGGTGAACTGCCTTATCAAATGCTTGTTTATATGCTGTGAATTCTTGCTACTTATTTCCAGAGTTTAATACCTTAAACAGTAAATTTAAATAAGTCCTCTTAACACAAAAAGACTTATACACTTATCAAAACATATTTGTTCCATTCAAAAACACATTTGTTCCATTGCAAAACACCTTAACATGCTTGCACACTCATATTAAAGGTTAATGAATACTTTGAACCAGCAGAAAATACTTTCATAACCAGATCATTGAGTTTTTATTGTTTATTTCTTTAGGCAGAGTCTGTTTGAGGGCCAGATAGACTCTGGTTTCATCCTTTTCTTTGAAAGGTGAAATAACTAGTAAAATCCCCAACAATCAATCTCTGTATGAGAAATAATTAGTTCACACATTTCAGATCATATTGGTATTAGAGCTCGGGTTGAGCATTTTTTGTTGTGCAAAAGTTTTTAAAACAGTGTAAGAGATTTAATGTATTATTGGTTGTATGTATGAGTTTTCTTGAGTTGGAAGGATAGTTGTTGTTAGCTTAGTCTTGGAAAGGATTGAAGACTATTTTCCTTACCCAATTTACGTCAAGATTATCTTTGGAAAACAAACTCCAATAGTTTGTGTTTTATGGCTGCTTGAATGAGAAGGGGTCTTTACCGACATTTGGTTAAATCTTGTCGTTTGTTTGAAAGCTTTGAGGACTTTTCTTTGGAAGTTCCTTTTGGTTGTTTTGACCATTTACATAATGTCAAATTCTTCTACAAGTGAAGTTTCCTCCCTCACGATATTCTTCAATGATGACATAAAGAATGAGTTCTTTAAGGTGAAGGACATGGTGCAGATTCTCATTGAGGATCAAAGAGAAAGCATTAAGCTTCATGCAAAATTTTTGGCTATGAAGGATGAGAAGGAAGAAATTCTCCAAAGGTTGCATGAAATGGAGAAACAACTCCTTCAAGCTCAAGAAGCTTTGTCCAAGAAAATTCTTGAGGAAGAGGTTAATTGTTCCAACTTGTCTTCAATTTCCTCCATTGAAAAGTGTGTTGGTTCTTTTGAAAAACATACAAGAGGCATCGGGTCCAAACTAATGCTTAGGATGGGCTATCAAGAAGGCAAAGGTTTGGGCAAGCATGCACAAGGCATGGTTGAACCTATTTCAGTTTTGGAGCGACCCAAGAATGTTGGTCTTGGATATGTGCAGTTTTATGGCAAAGAATTCAAATCCTTGAATACATGTAATGCAAATCTTAAGGGAACCTTTGTTCCAATTTCTCAAATGAATTTATGTCAAAATTGTTTTAAGGATGATTGCCATTTTTTAAGCCATCATTGGCAAGTAGAGGGTAGACATGTCGCTTATGGCAAGCCTTCTAGTTCAAACAGTTTTCAAGACAAGAACATTGATGAAAGTCTGAAAAGGAAAGCTATCTCCTCTACTAGTTCATCGTCTTTCGAAGAAAAAAAGGATGGACATTCCATGCAACAAAAGAGGTATAATCATTCAAATTATCAATTTGATTATGTTTCAGCAAAGAATGATAATTTTTCTTATTCAAATGAAAAGAAGTTTTGTTTCACATTTTGTGGTGGATTTAACCATGTTGCTTCAAGTTGCTGGTTGAAAAAGAAAGCACACAGGAAGCAGACGAGGCAAGGTGAATCTTATTTTCAGTCTTCTTGGAAGTTTGATCAATGTAGAAACAATTTTTTTCTACAAATTACAGTTGTTGTTCGGCAAATTTTAAGAATTTGCATCATGACTTAGTCAGTTTTAGCAACGGTCGATCAGTTGATTCCAGAGACAATTTATCATTTTCTGAAAAGCTCCATTTGATGAAATCAGGTAGATTTCAGTTATTCAAGGGTGGAAGAGTGGAGAATCAGTCTCCACATCATTATTTTCACTAATCAGAGAGCTTTTGTGGGTCCAAAAGGTTCCCATTTGAGAGGTGTGATCAGGTGATGAAGTCCTTAATGGAAAAATTCTCAAAAAATTAGTTGCTCAGAAATGGTCCCAACTAGAACAACAGGAAAGAGCTCGAAAATATGATCCTATAGCTACAAACGACACTGAAAACCGATGCTTTATGAGAAATTTATTCAACTTTGAATTTTCTCAATTTCAGGTAAAAAAGGCTGTTAAGTCCCTATATCACTAGTATAGTCCCTTATTATTGTTATTGTAAACCCCTTCTTGTTATTATTGTACCCTTTTTACCCCCATTTTTTTATTATTGTGCCCTTAAATTATTATTGTTAGGTCGGCTAGGATTACATTGTGGCCCACTAGGATTACATTATGGCCCCATGGACTCCTATATATAGAAAGGAGGTTTTGTACATTGTATCATCCAAGAATTTTTCATTCATGTAATGTATTGGAGGTTTCCCCCTCGAAGTGGCTTATTTCTAAGGCGTTGATATCTCTTTTCTTCTCTTTTTGGAGTTGGTTTCCCAACATTTGGTATCAGAGCTTTGGATTCTAGGGTTTCGCTGCTCCAAACAGGTCATCGTGGAATTTTCGCTATAAATTTTTTTCTACGAAGTTTCAGAAGCTAAAATTTTTAGGGTGCGAAGCTAAAATCCCGAGGAAGGTTTTCTAAAATTTCATAGCTTGGTTCGCAATATTTTCAGAGATATGATCTGTGGAAGTTAGGTCTTTTTTCAGGCTCCTAAACAGGTCATCATCAAATTTCCGCTATAACTTTGTTTCTACTGAGGTTCAGAATCTGAAATTTTTATGGTGCGAAGCTGAAATCCTAAGGAAACTCTTCAAAACATTTCAGAGCTTTTTTCACAATATTTTTTGAGATATGATCTGTGGAAGGTAGTACTTTTTCAGGCTCCCGAATTTCATCTCAAAAAGGTGATCATGGGAAAATTTCAATAACTCTCTCTTTGAGCATCGGATTGGAGTGCCGTAAAAATTGGTCGCAAGTACACAGAATTTAGTTTCGTTGCTATCAATTTCAGAGGCGAAGGACAAAACAGTGACATGTGGAAATTCTTACAAGTTTGCTATACTGAACTAGTCCATAATTAGGTCATTGTGGGAGATTGGACATAACTTTGTCTTGGAGAATCCAAATCAAGTCAGACTTGTGGCATTCAAAAGAGAATTCAGAGGGCTACTTCAGTGCTGAATTTTAGATATTGAAGAGCCGCAATCACAGAGATAATACAATTTCAATATCAAGCTCCTCAAAAACAAGTAAAAGGTGTGTATTTTTTTTTCCGAATTGCATAAGTCTTGTTTGAAGAATCAAGTTGAATTGATTGCAATGGCATATTGTAGAATAGATATCAGTATTGGATTATAAAATGGCCCCTAAAAAGAATTCAACACCCATTAAGCCTTTGGAAAGCTCTACTATGACTCATGAAGACAAAGAATGGCAACATGACATATCAAAATTACAAGAGCAAGTGCAACAAATTTCGCTCTCGCAAAGAGCAACAAAAAATGACATGGAAGTTTTGAAGAAAGGCGTGGAAACTAGGATGGATGGTTTGAAGAAAGGCATGGAATCTAAGATAGATGGCATGGAGGCTGGCATGGAATCTAAGATGGATGACATGGAAGCTAAGATCGATGAGAAAATGGAAAACATGAAGAATGTTCTAAAAGCAGACATGGAAGGTTTGACAAAGTTGATACAAGAAATGTTTCCTAATGGTGAAAATATAGTAGAAGAACCTCATGATGAGAACAAAATAAATGTTAATCGTGATTTCATAAACTCTAATGTTTGCGGGAAGAACCACCATATTCCAAAAATGGATATGAGGAAGTTTGATGGAAAGGATCCTGTAACATGGATACTACGGATGGAGCAATATTTTGATCTCCATAATGTGCAAAACACACAAAAGGTACGCATTGCAACTTTACATTTAGAACAAAATACATTTGTATGGTATCGATGGCTTTGCTCCCGTAAAAAAATTGTCACTTGGTCAATTTTTACGGAGGAAATTATAGCACATTATGAGGATACAAAGAGCAACACCTTCTTTAGCCAATTGATAAATCTCAAACAAAAGGGTTTAGTGGGGCAGCACATTGAGGACTTCCAAAAATTGAATATAAGGGTAACTGATATTCCAGAGGAACACATGATTGATCTCTTCATAGGTACTCTAAAGGATAACATCCAACATGAATTTCGTGTTTTGGAACCTGATTCATTGGAGAAGGCATTCAGGTTGGCAAGAAAAGTTGAATGTAAAATTATGGCGACAAGGAAGCCTACCACTCAATTCTATAAAGAAGGAAGTGTTGCTACCCCTAGATTTCCACAACCTATAAGGTTGACACCACAACAATTGGAAGAAAAAATAGCAAAAGGGCTTTGCTACAGTTGTGATAGAAAATACACTAAAGGTCATAAGTGTGCTGAAAATAAATTATTTTACATAGATTGTGAAGAAGAAGAAGAAAATGAACAAGAAGAGGATATACACCAAGAATCGGCCCTAGAAGAGGAAGAAATGAATCCGACCATATCATGTAATACACTGGTAGGAATTACCACTCCTCAAACTCTCAAGATAGAAGGACAGATCAAGAAAAAAAAGGTAATAGTGTTGATTGATTCAGGTAGCACCCATAATATTATTCATTGTAAGGTAGCCAAGGAATTAAATTGTTTCCTATACCCAGCACCAGAATGTCAAGTGATGGTTGCAAATGGAGGAACTATAAATTGCTCTGGGAAATTCCATAATATCAAGCCAACCATGGGGGGATATGTATTGACTAGTCCAATGCTTTCCATTCCTATGGGAGGTGCTGATGTTGTACTAGGATTACAATGGTTACAATCTTTGGGGACGGTAGCTTTTAATTTTCAAGAACTTTTCTTGAAATTTATTTCAGAAGGAAAGGAATTTGAATTACGAGGTATTGTAGGGAAGCCAGGAAGGATAATAAGCTCTAATGTCATGACAAAGCTTCTAAAGAAAGAACAATGAGGCATAATCTCACAATTATGCTCACTAGAAGTTCCAACATCAAAATCATCTATTCCTGCAGATCTCCAACAAGTCTTGGACAATCATTCCAAGGTCTTGGAAACTCCCAAAGGACTCCCACCTATTCGTGATCATGATCATGCTATTCATTTGATTCCAGGAAGTGTTCCTCCAAACATCAGGCCTTATAGATATCCTTACGTCCAAAAGAGCGAAATTGAACGTATGATTGCAGAAATGTTAGAGGCGGGTATAATTCAACCTAGTCGAAGTTCTTTCTCTGCTCCTGTAGTATTGGTACACAAGAAGGATGGATCATGGCGAATGTGTCCGGATTATAGGGAGCTCAATAAGCTCACCATTAAAGATAAATTTCCCATTCCTGTGATTGATGGATTATTGGATGAATTACATGGAGCAATTTATTTTACCAAGTTGGATCTTCGTTCAGGATATCATCAAATTAGAATGAAGACTGAAGATATTCCAAAAACAGCATTTTGAACTCATGAGGGTCATTATTAATTTTTGGTCATGCCTTTTGGCCTTACCAATGCACCTTCTACATTTCAAGGGTTGATGAATTCCATTTTCAAACCCTTCCTTAGAAAATTTGTGCTAGTATTTTTTGATGATATACTAATCTACAGGAGGTCTTGGAAGGATCATGTTGAACATGTTGACGGGGTGCTCAAACTATTGCAGGAGAAACAATTATATGCAAAAAAATCCAAATGTTTCTTTGGAGTACAAGAGGTGGAATATCTGGGTCATATTGTATCTCACGAGGGTGTTAAAGTAGACCCTAAAAAAATTAAAGCCATTAAGGAATGGAAAGCCCCCACAACCATAAAGCGGTTGCGAGGATTTCTCAGGTTAACAGGGTATTATTGCAAGTTTGTTAAGAATTATGGGAGAATAGCAGCACCTCTAACAACATTATTGAAGAAAGATGCATTTTCATGGACTCTGGAAGCAACTAAGGCCTTTGAACGTCTTAAAGAGGCAATGTGCCTAGCACCGGTCTTAGCTACGCCAGACTTCACAAAAACCTTTATTGTGGAATGTGATGCCTCAGGAAATGGAATTGGTGCAGTTTTAATGCAGGAAGGAAGACCCATTGCTTTGAAAGTCGTCCAATCAAAGGAAAGTATTTACAGAAACCTATTTATGAGAAGGAAATGTTAGCAATACTACATGCACTAAAGAAATGGCGAACTTACCTAATGGGAAGACACTTCAAGGTAAAAACTGATCATGATAGTCTTAAACACTTTTGGAACAAAGACTATCTTCAGAAGAGCAGCAAAAATGGGTCACAAAGATGTTGGGTTATGACTTTGAAATAATCTACAAAAAAGGAAAGCTTAATGTTGTTGCAGATGCACTCTAAAGAAAGAATGAAGAGGTGGAAGCATTGCTTTGTGCCATTTCTATTATCCAACCAGATTGGATAACCGAAGCAAGAGATGAATGGAAGAAGGAGAAAGATGTATGGACACTCATTCAAAAGTTGCAGCAAGATCCTAGTACATCTGATACATTTAGTTGGAAAAATGATTCCTTATGGTACAAATATCGCTTATATCTTTGTAAGAATTCCCAACTAAAACAAAATATTCTTCTGGAATTGCACACTTCTCCTTTAGGAGGACACTAGAGATTTTTAAAAACTTACCACAGGGTGAAGAAAGAATTTTTTTGGGATGGCCTTAAATCTAATATTCAAAAGTTTGTGACGGAATTTTTGGTTTGCCAACAGAATAAAGTTGAGACAATTAAGACCTCGGGACTTCTACAACCTTTATCCATTCCAAGTCAGCGTTGGGAGGAGATTTCAATGGATTTTATCACAGGTTTACCTAATTCTGAAGGAAATAATGTCATCATGGTGGTAGTTGATAGACTTACCAAGTATGCACACTTTTGTGCATTATCTCATCCATTTAAAGCAAGAATAGTTGCTACTACATTTACGGATAGAATTCAAAAGCTAAATGGAAGCCCAAGGGTTATTATGAGTGACAGAGATCCCATTTTTACTGGAAATTTTTGGACGGAGTTATTTTCTTGTTTGGGTACTCAAATAGCTCATAGCTCATCTTATCATCCTCAATCTGATGGTCAAACTGAGATAGTAAATAAATGTTTGGAAGGATATCTTCGTTGTTTTGTATCTGATAAACAAACACAATGGGTCAAGTGGTTACCTCTCGCTGAATGGTGGTATAACACTTCCTTCAATACTGCAGCAAAAATGACCCCATTTATGGCACTTTATGGATATCATCCACCATCCATCACATCATATTTAAGAGAAAATTCCAAGGTTCAAGCAGTGGAAGATCACATCGAGCATCAGCAAGAAGTTCTCCAACTCTTAAAGGATAACCTGAATTTGGCACAAAATCGAATGAAACAACAGGCAGATCAACATCGCAGCGAGAAAAGTTTTGATGTAGGAGATTGGGTATTTTTACGGCTACAACCATACAAAAAAATGTCCCTCAAGCAAGCTAAGAAGGATAATAAATTATCACCAAAGTACTATGGTCCTTACAAGGTGTTGCAAAAGATTGGTTCTATGGCATACAAATTGGAGCTTCCTGCTTCTTCACAAGTACATCCAGTTTTCCATGTTTCATGCTTAAAGAAGGTTATAGGTGAAAATCTTCCAGTTCAAACAATATTGCCAAAACTTGATGAGGAAGGAAAAATCATATTGGAACTTGAAGTGGTCATGGAAACAAGAACTCGACAGCTACGGAATCGATCAATTTCAGAGTATCTCATCAAATGGAAGAACTTACCCACTGAGGATTCTACATGGGAGGATGAGAATTTTATACAGAAGCACCCAGAGCTACTCAAGCATTGAGGACAACACTTTTTTTGAAGGAGAGGGGCATGTTAGGTCCCTATATCACTAGTATAGTCCCTTATTATTGTTATTGTAAACCCCTTATTGTTATTATTGTACCCTTGTAACCCCCATTTTGTTATTATTGTGCCCTTAAATTATTATTGTTAGGTCGGCTAGGATTACAATGTGGCCCACTAGGATTACATTATGGCCCCATGGACTCCTATATATAGAAAGGAGGTTTTTTAAATTGTATCATCCAAGAATTGTTCATTCATCTAATGTATTGGAGGTTTCCCCCTCGAAGTGGCTTATTTCTAAGGCGTTGATATCTCTTTTCTTCTCTTTTTGGAGCTGGTTTCCGAACAAAGGCTAGTTTGACAGTTTGACTTTATAAAAAATTTTATTAAAAAAAGAATATTCCATAGAATATTATGGGAATATTCCACAGAATATTTTGCAGAATATTCTGGATAGATAGCCAATGGCAGGGCGCCACGTGGACAGCCCGAAGGCTGCCACGTGGCCCCAAGGGTAAAACGAAATGGCTTGTCAAAAATTTGTTGGCATAGACAGGATTCGACCCCGGGTCGGGTCTGTGGCAACCGGGCAGCCCAACCAGGTGAGCCACGAGTGATTCTTGTTAAGCTATGGTCGAAACTTTATTATAAAGTTTAATTTTGATTTCGGTGGGGCCGTAAAGGGGCTAGCCCCTTAACGATAGAACCAAAGGCTCAGATACAGGAGCTAAACAACGGGCGTGTAACTCGGGATAAGGCCTGGGCATTTGGAGCGAGCTAATTTACTACACGGTTTTATATTATGGTCAGACTTTAATACATCCGCATCAAACTCAAAGTGTTTCAACGGTTTGCCGACGGGTGCAGTCCTATGGACCCCCGTGGCCCTTATATTTAGCACCCACCACTGGTGGACTTATTGGCAGATTCCACCTATTATGGTGGCTGCCCCACATTTAGTGGGATTAACTGGAGTTCCTAGATTTGGAGGAGCTGTTTTACGGTAAACTGGAACAAAAACTTGTTTTGACCATAACTGGAGCTAGGAGAGTCCATTTGGAACGATTTTTTGTTTTTTTTTTGGGGTATTGGAACATTATGAAGCTACTGGAATAGGTTATAGAGCCATCAGGGCATTATTTCAGAGGTTTAATCAGCGAGTTAGCTAGAGGAGCCACCAGGGCTTTGGGAATGGACAACTGTATTGGGCTATGTTCATCTGTTTGAGGTGAATTTACAGTCAATTTTTACTATTTCCAGCACTCTGATTCTGTTTAAGTAGCTATTTCAACCTATTTTGGCTTTCTTCATGATTTATAACTATTTTTGAGCATTATAAGAGAAGGGAAAATCCCATTTGGGGGCTTTTGGATCTGGTAGATGTAGCCCAAGAGAGAGGTGAACTGCCTTATCAGATGCTTTTTTATATGTTGTGAGTTCTTGCTGCTTATTTCCAGAGTTTAATACCTTAAACAATAAATTTAAATAAGTCCTATTAACAAAAAAAGACTTATACACTTATCAAAACATATTTATTCCATTCCAAAACACATTTGTTCCATTGCAAAACACCTTAACATGCTTGCACACTCATATTAAAGGTTAATGAATACTTTGAACCACCAGAAAATACTTTCATAACCAGATCATTGAGTGTTTACTGTTTATTTCTTTAGGCAAAGTCTGTTTGAGGGCCAGATAGCCTCTGGTTTCATCCTTTTCTTTGAAAGGTGAAATAACCAGTAAAAGCCCCAAAAATCAATCTCTGTATGAGAAATAATTAGTTCACACATTTCAGATCATCCAAGAAGTTAGATTTTTCATCAGAGGATTCATATTTTCTTTTTAAACCTAGAAATCCTTTCACTAGATCATAGTTTTCTGAGACTATCACCATCAGAAATAAGCAGTAGAAGGAAGATACAGAAAAAGGGACTGCAGTAAAATAAGTCATATTTATATCTCCTATTGAGAGAGAGGTTACTAAAGAAAATAAAGGTCAATATAAAAGAAAGATTCAGAAGAAATTTGAGGCAGATTTTCCAGAGGGACAATTTAAAGATAAGGAAGAAACAGTCAAAGCAGAAAGGGAAAGGGAAAAGTCATAGAGAAAACTGAAAAGAGGTTCTTGAAGAATAGTTAAAATCAGTTAGGGAAGAGTTGTCTGAAACAAAGAGAGAGCTAGAAAGATACAAGCAAGATAGACAAGTGATAGATGAGGTGGAAAAGAAAGTGAATGATCAAGTTAGTCATTTTGAAAAGTCTATTGGAAAGGCCAAAAACTTGTTGAAGAAATCACAGCCTTTACGCATCATGATGACACACACAAGGTAGAGGAATTTATGGTTACAGGAATAGAGGAAAAGTCTTAAGAGACAAGTCAAAGAGTTGAAATAAAATATGGAGATGATGAAGACAGAATTAGATAAGAAAGATTTGGAAAGAGGAGCTATGGAAAAAACTGTTGAAGTTGCTCATGAAGAAATTGTTGGTAAATAAAATGGTAACAATGGATTATAGACATTTTTTTTCTTATATTATCATATTTTACATGCAGGTATATTCATGGATCTTTTCAGAGCTCATATCCTAAGTTTTGTCAAGTCTCTGAGAAGTTAAGCAATTCTGTAGCATATGGCAAGCTTGAAGCCCATTTTCTGCTACGGAATTTTTGAAGAATTATTTTTGTTTTTAAAGTGCTTGAAATGATAGGGTGTTATGGAGGTAAATCCCCTATGTGGACAAAGGTGATCCCACTAGCCCTAGAGTGGGTCTAGCAATAATCGAAACACGAAAAGTTGTTGGTTCCTAGTTACAAAGAGTAGGATCACAATAGATCACTTACCGTGATTCCTTCCGTGTTGTTGTTGAAGAAGAGGAAATGCTTCCATTCCTAGCTAGATAGGTCACAATACGTGACCTTGTCGCATCGAGATACCTATACACATGCAAATAAGAGAGACAACATGCAATGCAATATTTCGCACTTTATAACTATCGATCACTCAGAGAGAAACGACTGAAATTGCATTATATCATGGAAAAACACAATCATGGAACCAATAGCAGAGTCATGTATATTAAGATACGAGAGAAATATTACAACTGATGCTCTGATGTCATGATCTTCCTTCGACAGGATTCCAGTGGGACGTGTCTCACAAAGCTCGTCAGGGATTTGATAGAACTCTCTCTCTCACAAGGTTCTCCTTAGCTCAACTCTTGATTGTCACTTAGCTATAATTTCCTTCCCAAAAGTTCAGCTAGCTAGCAAATGGAGAGGGCAGGCTTTTATAGAGGGAGAATGAGAGGTTAGGATCCCTATAATCATGGGGAAGAGTCCTATCTCTTAGGAAGGTTCCATGAGAGGTGGAAAACCCTTCCTAAACAAGGATATCTGGAGCCAAACAACCCAACTTATTTCTGATGATCTGTTCTGAAGTTTTTAGAATCAAACTTCCACCTTATATTGTTAAAAAAAATTCCTTAATAGGCTTGGCGCAGGCACAACACAAGGACATAGTGCTAGATGGCACGCCCACTAGTGTGTATTTTCCCCATTGGCGTGAGGGATGAACTGTCTACCCTCACCAATGCCAAAACATTTGTTTTTAGGGTTTTCCAGATGAAATGTTCTTCAGGATCATTCTTCCCCCTATGCAGAAGGATACCATCAAGGTGTTTTCAAGACATTTTACTATTCATAGGTCATGGGAATAGTCCTTAATGTATGAGATGAGGGATTGCAGGGACAGTGATAAAATGTTGTGTAACAGATGCCCCATAAAGCATGAGGTCCGAGAGAGAGAGAGGGTTGAAATGCTTTATGAGAATGCGTCCAGCTGAAAACACTGTCGTCGAAAGACCTACAAAATACAAATACAACTGACATCTCTGATACATGATATGTTGTATGGGCACAACCATCCATAATAGAGTGTACAAAAACTAGGATCCTGTAGAAATTAGCTGAATAAATCACTTATTCACTGAAGATTAACCTGGTCATATATCAATTTCGAATTGCATACATAACACATAACCTTCTTCTACAATTAATTGTCACATGCGGAAATAACAGAAGCAATCTCAGATCAATTTTATCACATTAACTCAGTATGTATGGGGAAAGCCTATAGCTGAAAACCCCGCAGCTATTGTGTATATTATAATGGAGAAATCAAGTAACCAAACAAGTACAATACTCCTCACAAGTACTCGGTACTCTCTCATGAAGTTACTCACAATCTGACTCAGTTTTGAACAAGTCTGAGGTTCAAAACTCCCCGCCAATTGCCTTGCCTCTATTGCGCAATCATGGCTTGTATATGAAGAGGTTCAAGGTTCGAATCCCCTTCCCTTGATTGCGTAATTGTCATGGAAAATTCCTCCAAGTGTAATGCAAATCTCATGCAAAACAAATCTACCAACTGATAGCTTTACTCACCCTTTCATCTACCTCTTCCACTGGTCTCCACTGAACTGATCATGCACTGTAGTGAACCGAAGTGTTCTTGAGTTGACTAATGAGTTAATATTTAGTAAATTAAATATTATTTAATTTACTCCACTCATATCTAATTGATTAGTTAGTTTAACTAATCCCAACTAGTTCAACTAAAACAAACAGAACATAACTCCACTACTTGTCCCGTTAACTCCTCCAAAACTTCTGCCACTGAAGTCTAACTGAAGCCAACCATGCAAGATGCCATCAAACCCTAGGAACCACGTGATTCCTTGTGTCGGTTGCATGAGCCACCTCCATGACTCAAACTGAAGTGCGCCAAGAGAGTAAACTGCTGTTTATAGTCAAAATATTATTAAGGGTAAATAATATTTGACTTCCATATTTTTAGGAGATCAGTCTAAAAATAGCCTGGGTCCTAAAAATAGGGTCTCATCTATTTTTACCGACATGTCGCATCCATCAAGAATCTCCAAGTAGAATTCCCAAATTATGCTCCGTATGTCTAAAAATAGACATAGTCTAAAAATAGAGTTTGCGCCAGAATTTGCCTGCGGGCCCACTTAGTGAAGGCGACTTCATTTCACTAAGCTCCATCATCTTGCTGCATTCTCAACACTCCCTCTCGGCAAGATATGGATTATCTGCAACCCCTATCCTGCCTCTGTGGAATTCGAACTTGCTCCTGGTGAGCGCCTTCGTCAGGATGTCGGCATCCTGATCCTCCGTGGGAACATATGAAAGCATCATGATCCTCCGCTGAACACAATCTCTGATGTGATGGTACCTGATGTCGATATGTTTGGACCTATCATGAAAAACTGAATTAGCCGAGAGCTTGATGCAGCTCTGGTTATCACAGTAGATCACTGTAGGCTCCAAATGCAACCTGAACAAACCTGCAAGGATCTTCCTCATCCAAATAGCCTCACATGCTGCCAAACTTGCTGCCATTGTTTATCCCTACGCGCGGCCCGGGTGCACAGGTTGACGCTTCTCTTTGTATGACTGGCGTCGAGTCGACCCAATGCTGAAAACTCCTCCAGAAGTGCTCTTCCGGTCCGTTGGACTCCCTGCCCAATCTGCATCAGTGAAGCCATAAAGCTTCACTCCATCCTCCTGTCTGTACCATAGACCATATCCCGATGTGCCTCTGATATAGCGCAATACATGCTTGCCCGCCTTCCAAAAGAGCTTGGTAGGCTTAACCATAGCTTCCGAAAGCTGGTTAACTGCATAGCATATATCGGGTCGAGTATTGACCAAATACATCAACGACCCCACCAACTGTCGATAGACAGTGGCATCCACTACCTCCTCCGGAGTAGCATCTCCCTTCCTCCAACCTCCAGGAAGAGGGGTATCAACAGGCTTGCAGCCTTGCATGTTGAACCTCTCCAGAATCTCCCGGGCATACTTGCCCTGAGAAACAAACAGTCCTCCACTGCGCTGCCAAATCTCCAATCCCAAGAAATAATGAAGGATGCCCAAGTCCTTCATCTCAAACTCTCGTGCAAGATCCTCCTTGCATGAAAGTATCAACTGCTCATCGCCAGTCAAAATCGGATCATCTACATACAGTACGATGATCAACAGCTTCCCCTCCACCACAATCTGGTACAGGTTTGGATCTGCCTCACTCTTGGAGAATCCAAGCCCGGTGAAGTAGTTGTCTATCCAAGTGTACCAAGCACGAGGTGCTTGCTTCAGCCCGTACAGTGCTCTCTTGAGTCGGCACACATGCGACTCACTGCTGAAGATCTCAAAACCTTCAGGCTGCTCTATGTACACCTCCTCCTCAATAACTCCATTGAGGAACGCAGTCTTCACATCCATCCGATGAATGTGCCACCCCATCTGCGCTGAGAGAGCAAGGATCGTCCGTATGGAAGAGTACCTTGCGACAGGTGCAAAAGTCTCCTCATAGTCAATCCCTTCGATCTGTGAGAAGCCACGGGTGACAAATCTCGCCTTGTACTTCTCCACACTCCCGTCAGCCGCCTGCTTCACCTTGTAGATCCATCGCGAACCTACAACTGATTTCCCAACCGGTCTTGGGACAATCTCCCATGCACTGTTCCTGATGATCGAATCATATTCTTCGATCATGGCATAAACCCATGCGGGTTCCTCCACAGCTTCCTCAAAAGAGGATGGCTCTGTCACAACACATTGACTCATAAGAGCCATGTATCCAGTGTACCGATCCGGTGACTGTCTCTGTCTGCGCTGTGCCGTAGGTGGTCCTACAACCTTCTCTGCATCCCGAGCCAGTCGCTCAGCTTCTGTAGTGCGCATGCGCCCTCTGATGGTTGGCGCTGCCTGGGTGGTTTCTTCCACCTCCTGAACCTCCTCTTTTGGCTGATCCACATCCGGAAGCTCCTCCTTAGGAACTAACAGCTCCTCATCTGCATGCAAGTGTAGCTCCCTCTCAAGCGAACACTGCATGGCTTTCTCCTCCCGAAATTTTATATCCCGTCGCACAACAGTCTTGCGACTGTCTGGCACATACACCCGATAGTTGTGAGGTGTATCAGTGTACCCCACAAATATTCCAACTTCAGCAGTTGGATCCAGCTTCCTTCTTGCATCCTTCGTCACATGCATGTAGACAGGAGATCCCAAAATCCGCAAATGGGAAATATCAGGCCTCTTGCCAGAATAAGCCTCCTCTGGTGTACTCATGCCAAGAACCTTGTGAGGACAACGGTTCTGCACATACACTGCTGTATTGCATGCCTCAGCCCACAAGTGAAGGGGTAGGCCCCGATCATGCAACATCGCCCGTGCAGCACCCACGATCGTTCTGTTCTTCCGCTCAGCCACCCCGTTCTGCTGTGGGTTATGGGGTGCGATGAGCTCTCTCCGAATCCCTTCTGCGCTGCAGAACTCCTTGAATTCAGCCGAGATGAATTCACCACCGTTATCACTCCTTAGAGCAATAACCTTCTTCCCCGACTCCTTCTCGACCAGTGCTTTAAACTCACAGAACTTCGCGAATGTATCGCTCTTCTTCGGCATGAAGAAGATCCAGCACTTTCGAGAGAAATCATCAACAAAGATCACATAATACTTGTGCTTTGCTGTCGAAGCAACTGAGAAAGGACCACACACGTCCGTGTGAACTCTCTCAAGGATCGTCATGGCGCGACTATCCTTCTCGTGAAAGGTGGCTTTCACATACTTCCCTAAAGTACACCCCTTGCACTGATCTGACTGCGCAAGGGTGCCCTTAGGAAGTCCAGTAGAAATCTGCTGCAGAATCTTCAAAGCTTCATGGTGAAGATGGCCCAATCTCCTGTGCCATAGTTCACCCTCATCATCCCGGCTCACCACATCTCCAGCCTTGCATGCCATAGCTGCGCAGTCATCTACCTGCAACTGATAAAGGTTCTGAGTTCGAACCCCTATCTTCCGGGTCTCTCCAGTAGTCTTACTACGCAGGAAAGCTTTTCCTTCGCTGAAGACCACATCATAACCCTTATCCTCCAACATTGCTACTGAAATCAGGTTCTTCTTCAATCCAGGTACATGCATGACATCCTTTAAGACAAAGGGTTTACCAGACTCCCTCTGAAAGGATACGGTACCGATACCAGTCGCACTGTATCTACCGTCATCGCCCATCTCGACGTGCATACCCAAATCCTTGTCCTCCAGATCTGAGAACAACTCCCGATCTCCCGTCATATGAAATGACGCACCGCTGTCCAAGAACCACACCGATCCCATCACACTTGAAACCAAGCATGCAATCAGTGAAAAGTCAAGCTCGAACCGTGAAGCCAAAGCTTCTCCATCTGCAGATCTTCCCGCTTGCTTGTTCTTCTTCTTCTTTGGACAATTGGTAGCATAATGTCCGTGATCATGGCAGTGAAAACATTTCACTTTCGCCATATCCCGCTTCTTGCCCTTAGCTCCAGAATGAGAGGTTTTCTTACCCTTCCCTTTCTTAGCTTTGGACACCAAAGCGCAGTTTTCTTCATCAGCTCCCTTTGATGAAGATCCATCTCGAGTAGTCCTCCTTATCTCCTCCCGCATGAGATCCGCCCAAAGGCGCTCCCATCCCGGCAGCTTCTCCCGACCATTGACACTATCTTGATATGAGTGCCAAGCCTTCGGAAGACCAAGGAGAGCCAGGTTGACCATGTTCTCATCTTCGACAATCACCCCCACACTTCCCAGCTCATCTCTGCATTGAGTGAACTTCGTGAGGTATTTGGCGATACTGTCGCCCTTCTCCATCTTGATGTTCCCGAGCTTATCTTTGAGCGCCAGCTTCCTTTGGTCACTCTTACTCTGGAATAGATCCGTCAAAGCTTTCCACATTAAATATGGAGTAGCCTTACCATGAAGGCCGGATACAATATGATCCTTGACGCCCTCCAACAGGATCCTTCGACATTTCGCGATCTTCTTTTGCCATGCATCGACCAAAGCTGCATCAGTGGGCTTTGGGACATCCACATCCACGAACTCCTTCAGACCATTATCTTCCAACACTGCTTCCATTCGATCTTTCCATGCAACATAGTTCGAACTGCCTTCAAGAGCATATTCGAGTCGCAAACTATTGAAAGAAGACATCTTTCAACACCGGCACCAAGAAGAACAACCTTCTGCAAAATTCGAATTCCAAACTCCAAGCTCTATCGCTTCCGATCTATACTTGAAAAACAAATTATTTCCAAATCAGAGATTGACTGCAACGGGCATTCACCAGATCTTTCACCTTACAAAGAAGGATGAATATTCCGGAGGCTACCTGGCCCGCATGCAGACTCTGTCCGAGGAAATAAGTTTGCAATCACCGTAATAGACTTCGACAATTAATCTCGCTCCGATACCATGTAGAAATTAGCTGAATAAATCACTTATTCATTGAAGATTAACCTGGTCATATATCAATTTCGAATTGCATACATAACACATAACCTTCTTCTACAATTAATTGTCACATGCGGAAATAACAAAAGCAATCTCACATCAATTCAATCACACATTAACTCAGTATGTATGGGGAAAGCCTATAGCTGAAAACCCCGCAACTATTGTGTATATTATAATGGAGAAATCAAGTAACCAAACAAGTACAATACTCCTCACAAGTACTCAGTACTCTCTCATGAAGTTACTCACAATCTGACTCAGTTTTGAACAAGTCTGAGGTTCAAAACTCCCGGCCAATTGCCTTGCCTCTATTGCGCAATCATGGCCTGTATATGAAGAGGTTCAAGGTTCGAATCCCCTTCCCTTGATTGCGTAATTGTCATGGACAATTACTCCAAGTGTAATGCAAATCTCATGCAAAACCAATCTACCAACTGATAGCTTTACTCACCCTTTCATCTACCTCTTCCACTGGTCTCCACTGAACTGATCATGCACTGTAGTGAACTGAAGTGTTCTTGAGTTGACTAATGAGTTAATATTTAGTAAATTAAATATTATTTAATTTACTCCACTCATATCTAGTTGATTAGTTAATTAACTAATCCCAACTAGTTCAACTAAAACAAACAGAACACAACTCCACTATCTGTCCCGTTAACTCCTCCAAAACTCCTGCCACTGAAGTCTAACTGAAGCAAACCATGCAAGATGCCATCAAACCCTAGGAACCACGTGATTCCTTGTGTCAGTTGCATGAGCCACCTCCATGACTCAAACTGGAGTGCGCCAAGAGAGTAAACTGCTGTTTATAGTCAAAATATTATTAAGGGTAAATAATATTTGACTTCCATATTTTTAGGAGATCAGTCTAAAAATAGCCTGGGTCCTAAAAAATAGGGTCTCATCTATTTTTACCGACATGTCGCATCCATCAAGAATCTCCAAGTAGAATTCCCAAATTATGCTCCGTGTGTCTAAAAATAGACATAGTCTAAAAATAGACTTTGCGCCAGAATTTGCCTGCGGGCCCACTTAGTGAAGGCGACTTCATTTCACTAAGCTCCATCATCTTGCTGCATTCTCAACAGATCCAAGGTATGGACACAGCCATCTAGCAAATAAGGATCAACAAGTAGACTTAGGTATGGTCGCAACAATCCAAAAAAGAGTCATGTAATAAATCATAATAATCGACAAAGAAACCGCAGCCTAGATGTTTATTAAGAAAAATCTAGGGTCTTGCGCTCCATCTCGACCTGAGCCGAATACAATTTAAAGCATGCGAATATGTGAGCTGAAGTTGAACATGAAAGAACATTGTCTGATTACCAACCAATAATGAAAGTCGTTAACAGATGCAAGAGGAACTACCAATAATGACGATGGCTCTCAAGGTACAAGAGGTACAATCTACGGAATGTGAACAGTGAGCTAGTGTCGAACACCCACAGAATCATCCGATCGAAGGCCAATAATTAAAACCTTGCGTCGAATGCGAAGAACCTGCCATTGAGGCATGCAAGCTCCAAGGAACCTGAAGGGAGTCTCTAGATCAGCTTCCTGGATAATGAGTTGAAGTCGACAGGAAGTGACCTTGATCGAAGGTGGGCCATAATGTTTCCCACATCATCGACATGAGACAGAGGAACATGATGCTTGCTAATCAAGACCAACAGAGAATCAGAGGGAGGTTGAAAACTGCAGAAGTCAACTTCTCTCGAACATATCGACGACACGACATTGGATTTGGCAGTATTTGACATCAAGAGATCTGAGGTCATGGTGACGTGGCAAGAGCAGATGAGCGGTCAAAAGAGAGTACTCAAACCCATGGAGGCAATCAGAGAGTGAGATGAGATGTCCCCAACCCGACATGAATGAAGACAAGTGCCATGTCCAAGAGTGACATACTACCAACACGACTGTGATACTAGTTCCATTTTCCCCCACCATTGTTGGCGAGTACCCCAATTATTTTTGGAAACAAGTTTGAAGGGGATATCATGTGCTTATGATATAAGCTTGTCCTTCGAACAAATCCAACCTAGTACATTTAATGAGCCCTAGGAAGGAGGAACTCGAGTAACGTCATTACGACAGAGTCCGATGTCATTAGTTTTTAACGAGTCTGACAAAGGAAGAACTCAGTGTCTTTTCATGTTTAGAGAGTTTGAAAAGACAACGGAAAAGAAAACTCCAGCAAGTCCCTTTTCGTGAATAGTCCCTCAGATCCGAAAAGGTAGAAAACAATATTCAAGAGAACCTCCTAGTCGCGATAGGCTAGGGTATTCCTTTTTCATAAATAATCTATCCCAACTCGAAAAAGGGGTAAAATTATACTGGGTAGATGTCGTTTCGCAGCCAATTTAACGAGCTCAAAAAAAAAATCAACTCGAAAATATTTTTAGTTTTAGAGAGTCAGAAAAGAGCTGAAAGGTGACTCCAGTAGTGACTTTTTCGTGTTTTTACCGAGTCCAAAAAAGTATAAAATACAGCTCGTGTGTTTGTCCTAATCTCGTGAAAACCTGTCGCTGCACAAAAAGCAAGTGTAAAACCCATTTTTCGACAAAAATATAATAAAATATCATAAAAACAAGTCTTAAAACCTAATTTCGATTTGAAAAGTTATAAATATCACCAATAGAAAAAAATTATTCACTTTTCACCTCTTTACCTCTTTCTAGAGCGATAGTGAGCCATTTCCTTTGTGATCAAAAGGCGAAGATTGCGAACATTCCAATGGACCAATCTGGATTCTGTCTTTTCCAGGTAAGAGCCGCTTCCATTAGCCATCTTTTAAGTCATTCATAGCTTTTAATGGTCATTTGGCATCCCTTAGGGGATTAATTGCAAAATTAGGGCCTCCATGATTGGCGCAGTTTCTAGGCACGGACCCGCGCCAACTGACCCTTTTTTGCACAGGGTCCATGCCAGGTGGCATGAATGTTAGAAAAACAGCCACACCAACCGCGCAACCCAACATTCCATTTAAATTTAACAGAAATAGAGCCAATGAATTGTTGTTTTAAGTACCCAAGGGATCTTACAATGTGTTTATGACCAAATCGATGCAGGTACAAAGAAAAAATGGTGATTGAATGTAAGGAAAGAGAGCACAATGAAGAATATGAGTAGGCAATGAAGAATGAACATTGTATGAGTGCTCTCAAAAATTGCGGGCTCAAGAAATTCTTTATGACATTGTGTCTCTGGGCCCAGTGCAAATTATTGCAATACCTTATCAATATCTGGGACGAGGATCAAGAGAAGTTCAGAATTCGAGATCAAGAGCTTGAACTCAAAGTGTCAGGTGTATATTTCAACACTGTACTGTCACGCAGAGGTGCAGTTCCTATTTTGATCAGTACACGGCCTTCTGGAGAGAACATGACAATGGTCATGAGGAGGGTGTGCCCAGGGGCATGAAAGGGATCAGGTAGCGGAAAAGTAGACATTCAGACAATCCCCGATCTATTACTCAGAGTAGTGCTACACACCATTATGCGGGCTGCAAGGTTGCAAGCACCACACAAAGCCACAAAGAAGCAAGTGCTACTTGCTTCGGAGTGCATGAGCCCCACCATTTTCAACTGGGCGGAGGCTGTAACAATGAATATCAAGCGGAAACTCACAAAATGCAAACAGACCAAACTAAAATAGTTCGGATATGGATCGATTTTGGTGTCATTCTTCCTGGAACGACTACCTATCTTCCAGCACCAGGAGGCCATAGTCCTAGATCGACCATTGAGGGAACCACGGATGGCTCAATGGGCGGCACTAATGCCGAGGGCAAGGGGTGGCTAGCAAATGTCTTGGAGGCCTGAGTTCTTTAGGTGGCTCCAACGATAGCTCATCATCGTGGATGACTGGCCCTATGCCGGCACAGATTTTACTGGAGAGCCAGACCTCCTGCTCCTGGAAGGAGAGGACTGGGACAAAGAACTTGTTAAGACTCTTTTTAATTTTATTATTTTTCATGATTTTTTGGTATACATGCATGCTCTAACAGCTAATCCTATATGTATGTAGATGTTGGCCCAGAGAGGCCCACCGAGATGTCACCAATATCGAGAAGGACCCCTCTCGCTTAAGACCCTCAAGGTGAGGGGGGCAAGGGGGACGAGATTATACAGAACCTAGAGGGGATTGCTCGCAGAGTTCCAAATTATGCTCATTTAGCTGATGTTCCCTTAGCTTATCACAGGAACACCGTAGGGGTGCCAAGTCATCTCCACTGCTTACTGAGGCAGTTGGTGCAGGCAGTGATGTGCTACCATAAGTACCATGCCGATTAGTCACCTAGGATTTTTATTTGCATATTTTTTGAGAGACATGTCATCTCTGGATATAACTGAAAAAAACATGCACATTTTTGGTTTTATATGATGCACATGTTGCAAACACTTGACATATATATATACATCTATTTTCTATATGGATCTTGCTTAAATATGATGATGTTTTTACAAGTTGTGTAAATGTCTATCTAATACCATGTTGGCTACTGCATCTGCTAGTGTATTCATTCGTCTTGGTATATGCTGATATGTGATGTAATCAAAATTTCTTTCAAGAAAATGAATACGTAGATACAGTCTTGGAATGCATGGGTTTCTAACTGAATAATGACCATTGAGTTGTAAAACCACAAGCTGTGAGTCCAGATGTAAAATTAACACGTGAATTCTGAGGTTAACAGCCTCGGTTAATAATTCCAAAATGGCACTATATTCTGTGACATTATTTGTAGTAGGCCCTAGACAAACACCTTGAAAATTAACCAACTCACCAGCAGGATTGTAAATTACCCAGGCTACCAAAGGCAGGTTCCTGGTACTATAGGAGGCACCATCCGTGAAACTGACATAAGGAGTAATATACATCTACACAATCAGGAAGACCCAATAAGTAGAAAAATGCTTACAAAGCACACCACACCACACATGCACAAAAATGAACAAATCACCTTTGTACATATACTATGCAAGAATTATTCAAGCATAATATTTCTTCAAGTACAACCCATTTATGGGTTGTGCCAAAGGAAGACCTTCATAATCGATCAGCTCATAAGCTCCATTTTTCAATACATGTTTAACGATATAGGGCCCATGCCACATAGGTTGGAATTTGCCTACCCCAAGCTTGTCATGAGCTTCATCATACAAGAGGACGAGGTCCCCTTCGATAAAAGAGCGTGGAGAAACAGTTTGATGGAAATGAGCTTTAACCCGCTTTTTCCGTGCCTCGATAATCAAAGCATCCAAGTGGCGATTTTCGTCCAATCTCTCGAGATATAGGAGACGTTCTTCCTTCGGGGAAGTATGGGGCAATAATTCCACAGCTAATTTTAGTGAAGGGATCTCACATTCAACCGACAGAGTAGCTTCCGGAACATACACCAACTGAAATGTTGTGAATCCGGTTCCACTCTTCACTGACGTTCAATAGGCCCAAAGAGATGAAAACAACTAGAGATGCCAATTCAATTTGTGTATACCAATTGTTCGTTGAAGCATCGTGACAAGCACCTTGTTCACGGCTTCAACCTGGCCATTTGACTGAGGGTAATATGGCGTTGATCTATTGTGACGCAAGCCCAACTTAGATGTCAGCTCTGCCATCATGTAACCCTGAAAATGAGAGCCATGATCAGTGACGATGGCTTGATGAACACCAAAAAGAGTGATCACATGGTTGAAAATGAACTATGCAGTTGTCTTACCATTTGCAGCCAGTGTAGGCATCGCTTCGGCCCACTTGGTGAAATAAAATACGGAAACGATGATATAAGCATGCCCCCCGACCAAGTGAGGATTACACGTCATAAAATCAATTCCCCATTTGGCAAAAGGGCCCACGGTAATGACAGGGTGTAATGGGAAAGGAGGCGCACGCATGACACTTTCGTACTATAACAATACAGTCTTTAAATATAGATGGCCAGAAATTTCCCGCGCAAAGGATCTTATGTGCGGTAGCATAACCAGACATGTAACCACCACAGGCGCCACTATGACAGGCATTCAGAACTTTCTTAGTCTCTTCTAAGGTCAAACACTAGCGAAGTACAGAATCGACTCCAACACGATATAGGGTATCTTCGACAATGCGATATGGTTGTGACTAATGTCGAACGTGGCGTCGAGCATCCTTTGTTAACTTGAAATGGAAGGTAGATGTCTAGAGGTACACAATGATATCATCGTATCATGGATCGAGAGTGCTAATTAAGAAGAGAGTTTCGTCCGAGATATGATCCTCGGGTTGAGACGGAACAAAGTCGGTAGGGAGAGAACAAATGAGATCAACTAAAACCAATGATTTCTTAGATTTGGTAGTACTGAACTCAAAATTGAACTCTTGGAGGATCACAATCCACTTTGAGTACTTGCCCCCCAACAATTGTCGAGACAAAATGTAATTCATGGGGTTGCAGTCGGAAATCACGGTTACCGTGCGTAACAGGATGTAATGGCGAAATCGTTGAACGGCCTGGACCGCAACCAGTGCTAAATTCTCGATGTGTGCATAACGCATTTCAGTGTCTAGGAGGTTTCGAGACAAGTAATAAATCATGTGCTCGTTACTGTAATCGTCATCCTGTACCAGAACCATGGAAATTGTACTAAATGCGGCAACCAAATAGAGGGTAAAGTCACGATGATAATTTGGAGGACATATTAATGGAGTGTTGACAAGAAACGTATTAAGGCTATCAAAATATCGCTGAGCAATCTCGTCCCAATAGAAAGGGACGTCCTGCTTTAGAATTCGCGTAAACCCTTTGGCTACATCCACATAGTTCGAGATAAAACGACGTAAGAAATTCACTTTCCCTTGAAGACTCTGAAGCTGATGTAATGAGGATAGTAAAGGGAGATTAACAATAGCCTCAACCTTAATAGGTTCAAGGCGAATTATGTCCTTAGAGACAATAAAACCTAAAAGGCGACCAGAGTTAATGGAGAAGACACACTTGTGAGGATTAAGCCTGATGTTGTAACGTCTGTAGCGGAGAGAAATCTGGCAGAGATGTTCCGGATGGTCTTCGCGTAGAGTTGAATGAGCTGGAAGGTCATCCAGGTATGACTGAACAACATTATGTATGTCATGAAAGGCGTAAGACATGGCATGCTGGAAGGTAGCCCCAGTGCTTTTCAAGCCGAAAGGGAGCTTCTTATAGGCGAATGTTCCCCACGGACAGATGAAAGCAGTCTTATGTTGATCGGATGGAAGGATATTGATTTGATTATAACCTGAAAAGCCGTCCATAAGGGAAAATATCTCACTCCCCACACAATTGTCAATGATCTGATCGATAAAGGGGGTGGGATAGTTGTCCTTAGGGCAAGCTCGATTGATATCTCGATAGTCAACACAGACTCGAATTTTGCCCTGCTTTTTATCCACAGGGACAATATTGGAAACCCACTCTGTCAGAGGGATCGGATATATGAAACCTGCTTTAAGAAGTTTCTCAACTTTAGCTTTTATAGTAGCGGCTTTCCTATGATGCACTGGACGCAGATTCTGGCACACAGGCTTTGCACCGGGATAGGTGGGAATTTCGTGCATGATGATACTGGGATCAATTCCAGGAACTTCTTCTTAAGACCACACAAAAAAATCACAGAATTCACGAAAGGGACTATTGTACACTTGAATCTCATTGGGAGAACAAGTGACTCCCACATGGATGTTCTTGACGACCCCCGGTTTAACGGAGATGTCGATAGGCATCGTTTGGGTAATATTCCTTAGATTTCCTTCCGAAAAATTTTTATGAGTCAATATTGGCATTTGGAGCGGCGAAGAGGGAACATGAGATGCAAAATTCTCGAGACAATTAGACATTTCCCCCAGGCTAGGCATGAACGAGAAACGATGATGCCCATCGCTCCACGACAGATCTTTGAGAGACAGTCTCCATGATAGCTTCGTCAGACGGAAAAAATTCTATCAAAGGATCGGGTGAATCTTCATTGCTGAGCCAAGGGGATTGTGGATAAACATCAAGAGCCAAGCTCAAAGGAGCATTATCAACAGGAGGAGGATCTGATGCGCAATGATCTCACAATAATTGATTTCAACCGAGGTCAGAGGCATCGATTCTCCAAAAGAGGCAACCTGTTCAAGAGAAGGGATGATCCATGGGTCATCTGACATAGAGATCATATTGACTTGAATGGTGTTTGGTGGTGGAATGGGGAAAATACCCATGAGAACGGGGTCCTTGAAAAGACCTGGTCCTATGCTGTCAGGGGGATTAGGAATTTGATCCACGTATGGCATGTTTTTCTCGGAAGACGAGGTAAAGAAATACAACTGAGTCACAGTAACAATCTTACCCTCATGTGGAAACTTCAGAAGTCGAAAGAGGGTGGATGGAACGCACAGCATGGCGTGGGTCCAATTGTGACCGAGTAGAAGATTGTAGTTGAGATTGGCATCAACAACTTCCACTTCAATTTTGACTGTCTTTCCTTGCAATGTAATCAGTAGACTCACGAGAACACCCAAGGGTTTCGATTCCCTTCCATAAAGTGCCTCAAGGGCATTGGGAGATGAAGTGAGGGCTGGAGAGCCAATGGCCTTCCAGCAAGAAGATGACATAATGCAGGTAGATACACCTTCGTCCACAAAGACTCTGTGAGTATTGAGGCCGTTAATGCTGACTTGTATGACAAGTGCAATCTGGTGTGGAATTCAGAGGATGAAATTCTCCAGATCGAAGGTGAGAAGGCTAGAATCGGCAGGATCAATCCCACCAATCGCAGATAACAAATCTTTCTGTTGAGACGGTCAACTCTGAAGTACTTCCAGTGCGGACATTGTAGAAGGGGCCTGTGCCAAATCCTCAACAATGCTGTAATGCTAAGCAACACGAGCATTCAGATTATAGGAAGAATTTTGGAGAACACCTTTGGAAGGTGGCTGTATAATGGTTCAGCGTTGGGATTCTCAATCTCAAGAGGACCAGAGGCAGGCAGGGGAGGAGGGCCATCAAAGACTTCCTTCCCAGCTGCCTGGTGTGATCTGGCATAATCCTTCGACCGAGTGGCAAACCTCGGATCGTCTAGGACAATCTTTAATGTAGTGGTCTTCATCACAAATCAGGCAAGGATACTTCGATTTTTGTTGTGAACCATCATCAGCACGTGGTTTGGATGATTCTGGTTTTGGGGCATCTGATTTAGCTTTGCCTTTTTCCTTCTTTTTCCCTTTGGAAGTCTTGTCCACAAGATTGGCCTGGACGGCGTTGACCTCCGCGGTCTTTCCAGAATCTAAGGTAGTCTGAGGAGCAAAATTGTTGGAAGAATTCGATTTCCGGTTCCCATTGGAAGAATTGCGAGAAGTCTGAGAGACAGAACCAATAACACTGTCTACTGATGGAGTAGCTGGCACTTTAGAGGTCCTTGGTCCCGGGGCATCAGTCAAGATTTCATATAACATGCCCGATTGAGAGTACACTAAATCGAGGTACTGGGCACGAGCGATGGCCTGTTCCCCAGTTACACATTCCCCCATTGCAATGTCCTATGCAATCTTGTTGACAAAGGAGGTAGTGAACCAGTGAGTCACAAGCTGATCAGGAATATCAAACTTGATCAAACGACGACGATGTCTCCATTTGTGAATGTGATCTGAAATATGAGTAGCTTTGTCATGTTTCAGAGATGTCAGGAGATGCGTCCCAGCTTCGTAATGAATTGGTAACTGGAAATGCATCAGGAATGCCATAGTTAGAGTATTAAAATCTTGAAAAATACCATGGGGTATTTCTATGTACCATTTAGCAGCAGTGCCGGTAAGAGTGCGTTGGAAAAGACACAGATGAACCAATTCATCTACCCAAGAATTCGAAGAACACCATAAGTGGTATGTCATGACGTGTGCTTGGGGGCCTTCTCTAGCTTTGCCCTCAAACTTAGGACAATCACCAGGCACCTTCGTTAGAACCGCAGGCCAATATGGATTATGAAGAATTGGATCATTAGTCAATTTGGACACGTTTGATTCCGGTGAAAAGGTAATTGAGGGTTGAAAGGCATGCCAGGTCCCCTATAAGGACCTGTACCAGTACTCCATCCTGGTTGAGCATAACTCTACCCCCATTGGTTCTATCTCGGAGGATTCTGACCATAGGGGCTATAAGCCGGATAATTGGGTTGATATGGCAGCTGAAAACCAGGATACGGGGGTTGATAACCAAGATACCGATTATGAGTATACCTGGGTCCCGATTGAGCAGTGTAATGATTTTGCTGCGGAGTATAAGTATAGCCTGGCTGTTAAGGGTAATAACCAGAACCTTGAGGCAGGTTGTAAACCGGTCGAGACTGACCTTGAGGGTAATAGCCGCCTTGGGGTTGAACAGGCTGCTGGTAAGTGGGGCCCTACTGAGTCGAATAAGTCGGGCTCACAGGTGGATTTGGCTCTGGCATAGAATAGATTGGTGGCTGAGCAGGGTTAACATGTTGTGCAAGTTATCCTGGTTGAACAGGTTGACCTGGCTGATGAGCGACACCAGGTTGCCCTGGCTGAGAAGGTTGGACTGATGGCGGGATTGGGCCAGGTTGTGCCTGATAACCAGTTTGACCTGGGACAGGACCATAGGATGGCCCTGTCTGTGCAACATTTTGACCAATTAGAAAATAAGGTTGTTGAGGTTGCACCAATGGTTGAGAAGGATGGGTTTGCCCCCCAGGACCATATTATGGTGTAGGTTGATACACCGGTTGCCCTGTCGATCCTTGAGGTTGCCTTGGTTGGACCACAGGGTGAGGCTGTAGAGGTTGACCTTGAGGATTGTAAAACTACCCTTGCGGGCCGTAGAATAATCCCTGCTGGACCAAAGGTTGTCCCTATAAGGGTTGCCCTTGCGGGTTGTATGCATACCTTGGCTGGGCCGAAGGTTGTCCCTGGAAGGGTTGTCCTTGTGGGCCAGGATCATATCCTTGCTAAAACAAAGGTTTTCCCTGAAAGGGTTATCCTTGTTAGTTCGAAGGTTACACAGGCAGGGTGGGTATAAAACCGTTAATATACTGATAAGCCTCAGGAGCCGGAAAAAGAATGGGGTTACTGTGCTCATCATATTGAAATGGATATGAGTAGATCGGGGTACCATCTACTCCATAATGGGAAAAGTAAGGAATATTAAGATCCTGAGAGGACTGATCAACCTGGGAGATCGGTGGCCGCAAAGACAACCGATACTCCTTGGGAGAAAGGTTTTCAGGAATGGAAATAGCCATATAAACTTCTTCAGGAACTGAAAAGGTCCCAGTTGACTGAGTGGTGGCAACAGGTGTAGATGTAGCCATGTAGACAGTATGTCTAATAGGTACCGATGTGACAAAAGGAGATGCTATGGGAGGTGTCTATGGCGACATCCCTAACGAGGGAATGATCGGTTCCATGGATGAATTCGATATTCCAAGAGAGGCAATAGCGGTCATGACCTGAATTAAAGACCTATATCTGGCTGGGAGCGATGGACCAAGTGAAGACAGAATAGATGGTTCAGGGATGTCTTCGGGAAATAGCTGATAGCCCTCACCAGAAGTAGGAATTCTCTCACTAGGAATAGGACTGGATGAGTCCATAACTGACCCTACCGTAAGATCTTCTAAAAGACGGCAGGGACTAGGAGGTTGACAACAGCCAAAAGTGGTGATCTCAATGTAAGAGGAGGGCATTTTTCTCCAACTCCAAATCCAAACCAAGCGTTGGACAAGGGCCAATTGAACTCAACTGGTCCTCCAAAGGGAAGTTCAGATATAACTGGTCCCCCGTTGGGAAACTTGGATACACCGGGCTACTGATGGTCAGCAGAGGACTGGGATACCTCTGAAAAATCGTATTTATAAGGACTACCAGTAGATGAAACTGATGGTTTTTCCACTGTTACTATAGCAAAAAAGAGAAAGAGATCAAAAACAATGACACATGGGCAAAAACTAAGGTAAACAAAAACAGAACAAAAAAACAATCTCTAAATGGGCGTGTGATCGTTGGTGATTAATTTTACCACATTGAAACTAGAAACTTTACTGTTTCATGTTTTAAGAGTCTAGAAACGAGTAAAAGATGACTCTATCACTTTCATTTCGGAAACAAGTGTGAAAGGACAAGCGCTTGATGATCTTTTCAAATTTAAGGAGTTAGTAAAGATCAAAATGACTGCTCTGGTAATCTAGGCAAATGGGTGTACCAGATATCCGTGAACTACCATATACACCTTGGTAAAAATGAAAGAGAAATCAACCAAGGACTTAACATACATGCAGGTAATCTCCCCAAATGTTGTGTCTGGTGTATCACAGGTAAAAGGCGGCAGACTCGACTTCCTATGGATAAAGGATTTGCAACCTAATGGGGTCTCCCTTTATATACACGACGGTACGGGGAGCACAATTCCATACTAGTGCTATCTGTAGCGAAATGGCGAGCGACAGCTACTAGGCTTAAAGACGTTGGAACACGTCTCTACCTTAGACTACTAGATGTTGCGTTAAGTTTCAATGGTGTCTTAGGTTAATTCAGTAAATTTTAAAGTTGATCTTCAATTTACGTTTCGATTTCAAGGTCCTATCGAATGTTGGATCTCATAAAACCTCTAGATGCAAACTACATGCCATAAAGTATCATTTCATTCAATGAAGAGCTATTGTTGGAACACCTAATCCTACATGGGTAGGTGTGGAATACGAAAAGTCACAATGGAGTCCAAGTGACCTTGGAATGTGAAACCAAGAGTCACACCATTGTACTATAAATGTACATCTTTGTATAATGGAAAATAAGAAAACCTCACGCTTATCTTTCATTGTGTGTTGTTTCTCTTGTGTGTGCATTCTTCTCCTCATACACCATGTGTGTTCTTCAACATGGTGTTTAACATGGTATCAAAGCGGGCGATTTCTGGCCCTGCTCCACTTTGAGTGAGCGATTTGTGTTTATGGCCTTGCATATCTGCAAAAATTCTTGGCATTTTTGCAGCACTCAGAAATTGTGAGCAGCACTGCACATCTAAAGCACTCAGAGATTTCTGCAGCAGTGTTTTTGCCGCCATTCAGAGAGTGGTTTTGAAGAAGGAGCATCATTCAGAAGAAAGAGCAGCATTCAGAAATTGGTTTGGAGGAGAAGCAGCTGTGCCCATGTGAAGGTTTTCTAAACTCTGATTTTATCTCTTCATTTTAAATTCTGCATTTTGAAGAGCTGCTGGATACGATTTATATTGGGTTTCTGAACAAGCTTCTGAGTTTTCATTGGAAGATTTCTGAGTTTCTGCAATTCTGCATTTTCCTTTTGCTGAGCTACTAGAAAATTTCTGGGTCCTATTGACAATTTCTGGAATCTGCGGTGCTTAAAATTCTGCTGTAGAAAGTTCTGCTGCTGTTTTAGAATTACTATCTTTACTCCTCTACTGTTTTAATTGAAAGATAATAAAAATAAAAATAAAAATAAAAAATAAAAAATAAAAAATCGATTCATTCTCCCCTTCCCCTACGCACTCTGCTACCTACACCACACCTTACGCAGCTAACAATTCAACTCGGCTTCCGCCCTACCTACCACTCTTTAAAACGCCCCCCTCACAGCTTTAAAACGCTCTGCAAAATCACACTCCGCTAGAATTTTAAATTCGGCCTTTCACACAGCTTTCACACCACTTGCATTCGATTTTTTTTCAACTTGATCCCCATTTAATTAATACCTTCCCCCTCGACTGCTCCCTCGAATCCCATCCATATCCCTTTGCAACTTACACACCACGCCATATCCCATACACCGTCTACAGTCATACACCCCCATCTCCGCTCTGCAACGGCGTCTCTGCAACAGCAAACTCACATACGCCCTCACCTATCGCTCACACGCTTCTTCCTACCCTTCTCCCGCGGCTTCCATACACACTCAACGCACAGCTATCCACGCAGCCGGCCCTCCCCCGACCTCCCCTCACCTGCATGCACTCCCCTCGCACTCGCTCTACGAGCTCTCACGCCTCCGGCTCCCTTTCGGCCCTACCCTCCTGCAAATTCTCAACGCAGTCTCTGCGGACTCACACTTGGCCACTCTCAACCTCGTGCTATCCGCCTTACTCCCTGCCAACAACAGTAACCGCTTTTTTTTAGATTCGTTTTTTCATAATTTTTTTAATACCGCCTTTTCATATCATAACACCACCCCTTTCCAATTAACAATACCTCCCTTTTCTTAAAATCGATTTTCATATTTTCAAAATTTTAATATGCGCCCTCCCACTATATGTTCTATTTTCCCACTATATAATACCATCCTTTTTTACATTAATTCGATTCCCACCCAATTAAATTCCCTCATATTTAATTAATTCCCATTCCCTTTTTAATTATTTCCCTTTCCCTTTTTAATTAATTCCCATTAACTCATTTTTTTAATTAATTTTTAATTAATTAAAAAAAAAAAAAAAAAAACAGCAGAGAGAGGAGAGAGAAAGAGAGAGTATGAACAGCAGAAATAATGAGGAATTGAAATTGAAGATTTGCATTGTGGCATTGACATAAGGGTATTTTTTGAAGAATTGACATTTGAAGACAAGTTTGCCATCATTTGAACAGCTATTTGAAGGAAAATTCAGCTGCCTTAAAGGCCTTTTGCACATTGTTTTTGCTGCACATTTTTGCAGAAATATTGTATTGACACCATACTGCTTCTTCATTCATAATCAGTATTTGAGTTGTTGGATTGTTGATTGCCCTCCATCATTTGAGGAGCACACTTTGTACTTTGAGTCATTTGTATTTGTTGCATCACATTGTAAATGGGTGCATTTTCGGTTGTAGCCGACACCCTTTCATTTTTGAGCCTAATTTGTTGAAAATGGCCAAAATCAATGAGGTATTAGTGTTGTTGAATGACCTCATTCATTCAAATGTTGATGATGTGATAAAAATGAACAAGGATGCTCTATGTAACATTCAAAGTTGTTTACAATATGCACAAGAAAAGATCGAGTTTTTGCAGTTGGAATCTCAGCTCCAACAAGACGAACTTCAGCAAAAGAGTCACCATTCTGAACCTGTTTCTGTTCAGAACATTGTGAAAGACTCCCATCAGCAGCAAGTCAGCAAAGTTCCAGTTGATTCCCATTCAGTTCTTTGTACTAGAGCAGATTTTCATGCAGATGCAGCACCTCAGCCTGCACTTCCTAAGCCCATCATCAGACCTTGGGAAGAGCTTGTCCACAACAATCACCGAACTGGTCTTGGATATGACAAGGATGTGTCCTTTCATATTCCAGACTACACAAAGCCCATCATATTTCAGAGTGTCGGATTCATGTATGACAGTTCACCTGCAGCTGTTCCAGATCCTGTTCCACTTCCACAACATATTGAGAAATGCCAACACTGTGATCGAGTTGGCCATATGAAAGATCATTGTTTTGATCTTCATCCATGCAAGCATTGTGGTCGGCACACCCATTCTTCAGACAGATGCTTCAGACACAAGCCTCCTGCAAGAACCAAGATTCATCTTGGATGGATCGCTTCTTGGCAATGGGCATCAACAGCCAAGAAGATGTTTACGACACATGTTAGAACTTGTTCACGGATATTGAGCAAACTTGCATTTGAGTTTTCGCCATCATCTCACCTTGTCCCTGACAGGGGGGAAAATGGTGGTCATGTACAAGCTTCGACGACAGATCAAGCGAGCCTGAGCCACAATCTCTCATTCCATGTTCAGAGTTGTAGCCAGCAGTTCAAGCGAGCCTGAGCCACAATTCGTCATTCCGGATTCAGAGACGTAGCCAGAGACAAAGATGCCCATGAGCATGCCTTCGGTTGGTGGATAACCTAAAACCATCATCTTGGTTGGTGGACAACCTAAAACCACCACAAGCGAGGAACACTTCCTCTAGCAGAAGCCTTCAGCTTAGCAGCCTTCAGCTTCTTGCCAGCATTGGTTGAGTTCCAGGAAATGCTACAAGCATTCCAGAGTTGTTGGTAATCCTAAAACCATCATAGGTAGTAGACCTCCCTTCTTTTAGGTTGAAGGTCTCCCTTTTTTATGAGGGACAATTCCTCTAGCAGAAGCCTTCAGCTTCTTGCCAGTTTTGGAAGAGTTCCGGGAACTGCAACATGTATTGCGTTCCAGTGTTTGTGGTCATCCTAAAACCACCTCTTTTTTCCAACATTTTTAGAGAGTTGATTCAGCCCAAGTGCTGCCATGTATACTTTGCATATTGTATTACAACTCTTTTCTTGGACTCACACATACCCCTTTGGATTAAGGGGGGATGTTGGAACACCTAATCCTACATGGGTAGGTGTGGAATACGAAAAGTCACAATGGAGTCCAAGTGACCTTGGAATGTGAAACCAAGAGTCACACCATTGTACTATAAATGTACATCTTTGTATAATGGAAAATAAGAAAGCCTCACGCTTATCTTTCATTGTGTGGTGTTTCTCTTGTGTGTGCATTCTTCTCCTCATACACCATGTGTGTGCTTCAACATGGTGTTTAACAGCTATCTACGGGAGAGTTGAGAGCTTTCGAATGATAGCGAAATCAACACACAAAAACATTCACTACCGATTCCAATGCAAGCTAACAAAACTAAAAACTTTTATTTAGAATTATAGAACACTAGTGATGTGAAAGAGTTTTCAATTTTCACTATGCCAATCAAACAAGCAAAATATTTATTTATTTTTTTGTATTTTTCAATGTATTAGAGCAACTGCACTAAATGAATGAAAAACTAATGAAAACATCAATTTGAGAATGATAAAGAGAAAGATGAAAACAAATCAAGTTCACTCAGCTCAAACAAGTGCAATCGTGACTCAAACAGATGACGAAATCCCTTAAAGCGAAGAAGAATCTCGAAAGAGGCCCAAACAAGTCGTGTGATCTAGGCTTGGAGCAACACAAAGCGAAATTGAACGAAAGAGAGAACAATCACTGAATAAACGCAATGACTCAATTGGATCCAACAAGATGAATGCAAAGATGTAGAAACCAAGTTGACTAGGAAGGCAAAGACCCAAAACTCCCATGGGAGGCTCAGCACATTGAAGCACCTAGGAGCCCTAGGACTAAAATGAAAAACTGACGGAAAAGGGCAAAAAACTAGAGGAAAAGGGATAAACACAGTAAAAAATGACTTCAAAGCACTCAAATAATCAGAAAAAACTAACCAGGACCAAAACTCAACCTCAGAAAGCCCAAGAACAGGCAAACCCTAAAACCTAGCACGGTTGGCGCACTTGTCTGGCTATAACTTGCGCCAAACAGGGGATGGCGTAGGTGCCTAACTAGCAACTAGTGCCAGTTGGCACAACTGTCAAAGGTATAACCTCATCAATCAAGTTTACCCTTAGAAAATGATAAAAATGAACAAACAGAGGCTAGATCTGGTCTTCTGGGGGCTGAACAAGGGTTTAACACCAAGGAAGGTGAACCAGAAAAGCAGACTGATCAAACTAAAAGCCAAAAAACAACCCAATGGAGGAAGGAATAACTCCCACTATTCCCCAGCGGAGTCGCCAAATTGTTGTGGAGGTAAATCCCCTCTGCAGACAGAGGCGATCCCAGTAGCCCTAGAGTGGGTCTAGCAACAATCAAAACACGCAAAGCTGTTGGTTCCTAGTTACAAAGAGTAGAATCGCAATAGATTGCTTACCGTGATTCCTTCACTGCTATTGTCAAAGAAGAGGTGGTGCTTCTGTTGCTAGCTAGACAGGTCATGATCCGTGAGCTTGTCGCATCCAGATACCTGTACACATGCAAAGAAGGGAGACAACATGCAACACAATATTTCACACTTTATAACTATCGATCAATCAGAGAGGAACGAGTGAAATTGCATTATATCATGGAAAAACACAATCATGGAACCAATAGCAAAGTCATGTATATTAATATACAAGAGAAATATTACAACCGATGCTTTGATGTTGTGATCTTCCTTCGACAAGATTTCAGCGGGACGTGTCTCACAAAGCTCGTCAGGGATTTGACAGAACTCTCTCTCTCACAAGGTTCTCCTTACCTCTGCTCTTGATTGTCACTTAGATATAATTTCCTTCCCAAAAGTTCAGCTAGCTAGCAAATTGAGAGGGCAAGCTTTTATAGAGGGAGAAGGAGAGGTTAGGCTCCCTATAATCATGGGAAAGAGTCCTATCTCTTAGGAAGGTTCCATGAGAGGTGGAAAACCACTTCCTAAACAAGGAGATCTGAATCCAAACAACCCAACTTCTTTCTGATGATCCATTCTAAAGTTGTTAAAATCAAACTTTCGCCTTCTATTGTTAAAAAACATTCCTTAATAGGCTTAGCGAGGGCACAACACAGGGATAGAGCACCAGCTGGCATGCCCACTAGTATATATTTTCCTCATTGGCGCGAGGGATGAACTATCTACCAACGCCAATGCCAAAACATCTGTTTTTATGGTTTTCCAGAGAAAATGTTCTTCAAGAAAATTCTTCCCCCTATGCAGAAGGATACCATCAAGGTGTTTTCAGGACATTTTACTATTCACGGGTCATGGGAATAGTCCTCCAATGTACGGGACGACGGATTGCAGGGACGGTGACAAAATGCTGTGTAACACAGGGATGAGGAACTTTGAGGTTTGGTTTTAAGTTTTATTCATCACTTAAAATCCTCCAATGGTCAATAACAACAGAGGATTATGACAGATAATATTTTTTGTTTTTGCTACGAAACTAGCTACAAAAGTAGCTCAAAAATAAGTTTTGACAACAAGGTTAATTTTGGAAGATGGAGAAATGGTAAATAGATATTTCAAAGCTATTGTTGGGTGTAGGAATTACACTTAAGTAAAAATCCTCAACACTTAATTTTCAACCCGAGGGATTCGTAAACCTAGAGACGAAGCACAGGCAATGCTAGAGATGGTATGAATATTTCTAATCTCAACTCCTACTTTTGAAAAGAAGAATTGCAGAATCAAGCTTTAGAGAAGAAAGATGAAACTCAAACCATCAAAACAATCTGAGGCTATAACAAGAAGAAATGTACTTGCAAAAGAGATTCAAAAATAAAGAGGAGCAATCACTCTAGCTAGATATTGATTAGCTACTGAGAATGTGTTTCTTTTAGTAAAGACACCTTAACAGTTTCCAAAAAATGGGCCCCTTCAATCTTGCATATATAAAGATATCTTTCTTGCAAAAAATCAATCTTGCACTAGTGCAGGAATCAATGATTTATGCAGAAAGTGTAAAGTAATGTCTTTACTAAAAAAGGCTTCTCTTTGTGCAAGGCTTTGAACTTTCTCAAGTCCACAACACTCAGATCAAATACCAAGAAACTGGTTCTTGTGCTCGATCCGAGTTTCTTTCACCTTAACGTTTGATCCTTAAAATCAATGATTCATTACTGCAATGTGATAAAACCAAATCATATATCAGTAAAGATGAATATCTGTAGAAAATAAGAAAACAATATTTTTAATTAAGATATTACCGAAAGCAAGAAAGCTGTTAGAAGTAAGCTAGAAAGGCTTGTTGAATTATGTTATCTAGTGTTGGTGCGAGAACAGTTCTCCTTCTTGCACCAGGGAGAAACCAAACCAATGTGTAGAAAATAAATAGCACACCAACATGCACTGGTGCAGGAACGAACCAGGAAAAGGAAATATACAAGATCATACATAAAATGAATAGCACACCAACGTGCACTGGGGTAGGAAACTCCTCCTACTCAAACCAGGCAAAGGAAATAAACAAGATCGTACAGAAAATGAATAGCACACCAATGTGCACTAGGGCAGGTAACTCCTCCTGCTCAAACCAGGCAAAGGAAAGAAATCAACCATGCAAAAATAACTTAACTACTTCACACAGCAGATCTGCTTCCACTCAAACAGAAATTCAAATACTGCAAATTAAATCACACTTGACAATTTAAAACATAAATTGCGAGAACAACAATGAGGGAGAACGTGCTGGTTTGGTTGCGCCCTTATCCAACCAGCACATTTCCATTTCAAACGAAAACTCTATTCAGAATTTACTCATCAAATATTTAAGCCAAAGGGTAAAATATAAAGAACATGAGGCAGAGCTTTTCGTATTATACTCTTAAATCAATTGCATACATGATTACATATCCAGCCCTAGATTTGGGCGAGAACACAAAACAATCCTGTTACCGCCTCCTAGTTCTATTCGATTCTCGAAACATTCAACTGTTTGTCCTATTTACATTTTTGCTTATATAGATCCTTTTGGTCACAAGCCAAAAGGATCGTTTACCATTACATAGTCAATTACATAAATCGTTACAAAAAATTACATAACCAATTGCAGAATAAGCTTTCGGCCTTCAAAATTAAATCACTTTTACAAAATAGGCCGCGGCTATCTCTAGTTGTCCGTCTCTCTTAAGTCCGATCTCAGCTACTCTCAATTTATCCACTGTCATAGCTGGGACTCAGCTGCCTTCGGATATATCCTCATTGATCATATACAAAACAGGTAGTCAACCCAGCGATCCGGATTTGCTGCCAAGATTCACAGTGCTAGTGCTGGTGCGGGATCTGTTCTGCACTAAAAGTCAACAATCAAGATAAGTGATAATCTATTAAATAGCTTAGGAGGTAACGATAAGTTATGCAAGTAATTCTAAGTAAGAAATCACGTAATAGATAGTTAATAAATGCTAAGATAAGTTAAAAAATGTAGAATATGAAGTTTATGCAAAATTTGTCATCGTTCTCGCACTAGTGCAAGATGAGGGTGCATCAGATAGGTAAAACAGGGTAATTGATTACGGTTTGGGAAGGGAAGAATGGTAAAAAAGAATGTAATTTAGGGGACTAACATCCCCCCATCCATAAATTGTTGTGTGTCCTCACACAACTTTTTACCTTTGCAAAAAACCAAAATTTTTGAATACTCCAACTTAGTCCTATTCCGGCATGTTGTCCTCAAGCTGCACTATTTCGGCCTTCTTCCTCTTGATATGCCTTAAATTCTTTGAAACCTTTTTTAACTGCCTAAAATAACATCCAGCCCGATATTTCCAAACTCTAACCTTACTTTTCTTTTGCTTGAGCTCTGCCAACAATTCTCCTCTGCTTTATTCCTTCTCCTCTTGTGCTTTGGTCACAAGATGCTCCAATTTTTGTACTTGGAGTTCTAATTCTGCTATGCGAGCAATAGGAGTCACTTCCTCTGTCTTAGCAGGGGTTGTTACTGGCTCCGGAACTTCTATATCTCCCATGGTCGCATCAAGGAACTCTTCTTCTTGTAGTCCTCCTTTTTCCAGTTCCTCTTTCTCAGGTTCTTCTTCTGGTTCATCTTCATCTTCTGGGTCTTCTTCCTCGGGCTCTTCTTCTTCCGGGTCTTCTTCCTCGGGTTCTTCCTCCTCTTCCGATTCTTCTTCCTCAGGTTCTTCTTCTTCTAGGTCTTATTCCTCAAGTTCATCTTCCTCAGGTGCTTCCGCGTCCTCCTTTTCTACAACTCCTCCTTCAATTTCTGATTCTTCTTCTCAGGCCGTGGCTTCTTCTTGTACTGGTGCAGGATGGGGTTCCATGCCCAGTGGGGTTTGTGCCTTTTCTTCTACATCCGAAACTTTCCTCTTATTTTGGGTCTTTCTCATAAGATTTACCATGGAACATCGTCCCCAATTTGTGCAATATTCGCCACATCTGCAAGAATCGATAGCCTGTCGTGCTCAGAGGCGTGTGCCTGTGCACAGGTTGTTTCCTTAGTGGGAGACGACATCTTCCCTTCTATTAATTTCTTTGTTTTCCTCATTTTCACACTATTGCGAGAAGGACTTTCCTTTCTACTTCTCTTTAGGCCCTTGCTTGTACTAGGGACCTGTATCTTCTCTTCCTTTGTCGAATTCTCATGCAGTTGTTTTAACATCTCTTCCCATGTCATACCTTCGCATTCTAACTGTTTTAAGACCAGGATTTTTATCAGGCCATGGTGTTATAATCGTGCATCGGCCTGGTCCTCCATTCCATCCTGTACACTTCTAGCCATTTTCTCCAAAATTCTGAGCAAAAAGTAGGGGAAGTTCATCCTCCAACGAATGTGTCGGCCTCCTTCAAAATTTTGTAGCAGTCTGAAATGATACACCAGGGTAGAGGTGTATCTCCCTTCACATGTCACAAATTTCTGCAAAACAAACAGGAGATCCTTCCATTGACCTAGCAGGGCTTTGTGCAGAACTCCACGTTTCCAATTGACCTCCATCTTCTTATCTAGAACAAAACACTGCCAGCGTTTAACTTCCAACTTCTAGTTTTTGAACCATTCCACTTCCGTATTCTCTAGACCTGTTGCTACTACTACAAATTTCTTCGTGATTTTGAATTTGAGCGGCCCAATTCTCACTTGGTTGTTTTTAAAACTTCTTGCAAATTTTAAGGCGACGTCCCTATCATACCCATCGAACTTCTACAGGAACTGTAAAAATCCTAACTCCCGCAACAATGGAAGACAGCTGTGAAATTCGGCAGTTTGCTCAATATTACTGAGGGATAGGGGTTCATTTCAGATGGGCGGAATTGCTGCTATTGGTTGTGAACGATGAGTTCTAAGGCTTGCATGCAGCACTGGGGGATCAACTTTCATAAATAGGAATTTAACCGTTCTTCCATCATGTCTCCCGTTTACCTGCCGTAGATACTCTTCATTCTTGGTTAGGCTCAATTGGTACGCGCGACGGCGGTTTAATGGTCAGGTACAACAATGACGAGATGTTTGGGATGAAGGTAGGAGCGGGGGAGTTATGAGTGAAGGACGTTTCACATTATGGCGGAATGGGGTGGATTATATGCAAATAACGATTACACGATTTCACATTCCTTCATAATTACAAAAAAAAAAAGACTTAGCATTCATTTAAAAAGATCATGATTCCTACTTAAAAAACTTTGTACTTTCAACTAATTTCCTCCTAAGTAATACAATAGCGTAACCGCTTATCAATGATATGAAGATCATCATATAAATTTTCATTATGAACACTTTCTTATGCCATATGATAATCTGTACTACTGTTGATGAGGTGTATGCTTGTATTGATCTTTGCACCACGTAAATCACATCATTCTACTGGTACTTTTCTACTCATATCATATAGGACAATATGCTTGCACTAGTGCAAGCATAATGTTAAGACAGAGAATTAAAATATAGGCTAGATTTCACATGATTTCTCTAACTTATTCTGAATTTTGCTTCGCCCTTTGATGCTTCAGAGCGCAACCATCTGCTCTTTATTTGTAGGATCCTGCAATGAACTTCATGAGGGAATAAAGGAGCGGGATAAGGAAATTTTGGAATAGGAAGGAATTCTGTCACAGGATTCCAGGAAAATACTAAAAGAGGGAAAATAGAAATGGGATAGGGGAAAAAATTCCAGGGTTAAAATGGGATTTCTTCGAAGCGGATAGGGTAAATTTAGAATAATATAGGAAGGTTAATCATACTAGGATTTAGAGAAGAAAGCTGAGGGAAAATTATGAAATGGGATATGAAGAAAGGCAGAAAATTTCTGGAAGGTCTGCTTGCACTGGTGCAAGAAAAAATAACTGCAGTGAGAATTAAGCGTTACTTGGAAAAAATATCCATGCTAATTACCCCAATTGTATAAAGGTTGGTGTTGGGTATGTGTTATATTCTTTCCACGACTAAGCACATGCGGGGGGGGGGGGGTAAGAGGGGGGGCGATAGGCCCCCCTTTGCACTGGGCGCAACAAGGGGGTCATAGGGGGGGTGGTAGCCCCCCCTGTCGGGGTCCGAGGTAGCACCCTGGCAAAAATTTTAGGTCCTTAATATCCGGTGGGTAGTCCACGTCCATGGTTTTGTGCATGGTTTTGCACATGATTTTGGGGTACGATGGTTTTCGGCCCCTGGTATTTTTGTAGATCCGATCAAGGGAACTACGGTTATGTTCTAATCTAGGGTTTATGGATTGGGTTTTATGTATGCTTCAGCATGTATATATATGTGTTGTAACACTAAAAGGAATATAATGAAAAATCAAGCTGGTCATCCCGATTTGGGATCCAGGGGAAAATCTCTGTGTTTATCTATTTTCTGTTATAAGATTCGTGTGTAGATAATTTCTGTTCAGGGTTAAAACCTAAATTTGGTATCAGAGTTGTTTCAGCTTCAAGGGGACGCCTTTGCTGCTAAGGGTTTTTTTCTCGGGCCTATGGTAGACCCTGTTCAATGGGAGATCTGCGGGATCGATTCTTGCGATGAAATAATATGGCGAGTAGCAGGAAGATAGAGATCGAGAAATTTAATGGTCATAGTTTTGAGTTATGGAAGCTCAAGATGGAGAATCTGCTGGTGGATAAAGATCAGTGGATTGCGGTAGATCCAGGTACTAAACCAACGGGAATGTCAAATGAATACTGGAAGAAACTGGATCAGAAGGCTAAGAGAAAAATACAGTTGTGTGTCTCAGATTCAGTATTGTTGAATGTATCTGGGGAAGCTACGACGAAGAATTTGTGGGAAAAACTTGGGACTTTGTACCAATCTAAGTCTCTTGTGAATAAGTTGTTCCTACAGAAAAAGCTGTATAACCTGAAGATGAAGGATGGAGACTCGGTGACAGAGCATCTGAACACCTTCAATACTGTGGTAAGTCAGTTGTCATCTGTTGATATTAAAATCTCAGATGAAGATAAGTGCATCAGTTTGTTGTGTTCTCTACCAGACTCGTGGGACAGTGTGGTTATTGCAATAGGTAGCAATACAACTACCTTGAATTTTGATGACATTGTCTCGGTAACATCGGAGGAAATGAGACGGAGAAATATGGAGGGTCGGAATGGAGATGCCTTATTTGTACGGGAAGGTCCCTCTAAGAACAAACACGGGAATAAGGTTTCAAGTGGGAGATCTACATCTAGAGGGAGATCTAAATCTCCTGGAAAGTTTGTAAAGGTGTGCTGGAAATGCGGAAAGGAAGGACACTACAAAAAGGAATGTAGATCTAAAGCTCCTAAGAAAGGAAAGGGATCTAATGAAGCTCCTTCCGCAGAGGAAAAAACCACCTCAGATGAAGCTGGAGATGTGTATTTGGCTTCTTCTTCAAATACACATGTAGATCATGATTCATGGTCGATTGACTCAGGTGCATCCTTTCACTTCACTCCCCATAGGGAGTGCTTCTGCGAGTATGAGAAATATGATGGTGGTGATGTCTTCCTAGGGGATGATAGGAAGGCCAAAATTGTCGGACGTGGAAAGGTAAAGCTGAAGCTACAAGGTGGAAGGATTAGAACACTTCCTGGTGTTCTGCATATTCCTACATTGGCCAGAAATCTGATTTCTGTAAGCAAGATGGATGACGCATGTAAAAACAAAGGTTCGAGAGAGATGCCCCAAGATGGTCAGAGCACCGGCTAATGCCAGGAGTTCGCACCGGAACTCGTATAGGCCACAAGGTATAATCACATGGATGGGTAATGTACTGGAGGTTCCTAAAGTGACTGAAATCCTAATGCCTTCGGAGTAAATACCATGCTATGGGCATCAAAGGCTTGGACATATTGGAGAGGAGGGCCTTCGTATACTGCATAGAGATGGTATGGTAGAAGGTATGTCTAATTGTTCTATGGATTTCGATTTCTGTGAACATTGTGTATATGGGAAGCAGAATCGGGTGAGTTTTCCTTCTGGTGCTAAGAGGGTAAACAAGATATTAGAACTTGTGCACAGTGATGTGTTTGGGCCTGTGTCAGTTCCATCACTGGGAAAGTCTGTGTACTATGTTTCATTCATAGATGACTTCTCAAGGAATACATGGATATATTTCTCGAGGAAGAAATCTGAAGTCTTTGACAAATTTAAGGAATTTAAGGCTCTGGTGGAAAACCAGACAGAGAAGAAGATAAAGGCGTTGAGGACAGATAATGGTGGGGAGTTCTGCAAGAAGGAATTTGAAGAGTTCTGTAAGAAGTGTGGTATAGCATGGAAGAAAACTACTCCATATACACCTCAGAAAAATGGAGTTGCAGAAAGAATGAATAGAACACTGATGGAAAAGGCAAGAAGCATGCTCAGTGGTACCGGGTTAGGACAAGAATTCTGGGCAGAGGCAGTGGAGACTGCATGCTATCTGGTTAACAGATCACCTTCATCAATGTTGGAGGATAAGACCCCACATGAGGTATGGACTGGTAAGAAACCTTCTCTTTCACATCTAAGGGTATTTGGATGTGATGCATATGTACATGTTCCAAAGGAGAAAAGGACCAAGTTAAATAATAAATCTGAAAGGTGCATCTTTATTGGGTATAAGGATGGTTTAAAGGGTTACAAGCTTTGGAACCCAGAAACAAGGAAGGTTGTGTACAGCCTAGATGTGGTGTTTAGAGAAGTGAAAGATGTTGTTAAACATGAAGTCCTACCAAAGGAACCTGAGAAGATAGAGTTTGAGCTAAAGGAGGATGAATCAGACTCTACAATAGAAGAAGACTCAAAAGATGAAGAGCCACAAACTCCAGCTTTGAGAAGATCAGTTCGAGAAAGAAGGCAACTAGAAAGGTATAGTCCATCTGCTTTCTGTTCAGGTTTTGCCTTAACTATAACTGATGATGAACCCAGAACTGTCAGGGAGGCAGTAGATTCAGAGGATGGAAAACTCTGGAAGGAGGCCATGGTTGATGAAATGGCATCCTTGCACAAAAACGATGCATGGGATCCGGTGGAGTTGCCGGCTGGAAGGAAGCCCATTGGGAGCAAATGGGTGTTTAAGAAGAAGATGAATGTAGAAGGCAAGGTGGAGAAATACAAAGCTCGGTTGGTAGTGAAAGGTTATTCCCAGGTGCCGGGAATTGATTTTGGTGATATTTTTTCTCCTGTTGCCAAATTTACTTCTATTAGATTACTTTTATCTGTTGCTGCTGCATTTGATTTTGAGATAGAACAGATGGATGTGAAGACAACATTTCTTCACGGGGATCTAGAAGAGGAAATCTACATGAAGCAACCTGAAGGCTTTATGGTGAAGGGTAAGAAAGAACTGGTATGCAGGTTGAAGAAGTCTCTGTATGGGTTAAAACAGTCACCAAGGATGTGGTATCAGAAATTTGATACCCATATACGGGGACTTGGCTTCACCAGAAGCAAGGAGGATCACTGTGTTTATTTTAAATTAATTGGTGACCGTGTTATTTATTTGGTCTTGTATGTGGATGATATGTTGATTGGAAATGACAAAGAAATTATCCAAGATTTGAAGACCCAACTGTTCTCCAAATTCGACATGAAGGATCTTGGTGCTGCAAACTATATTTTGGGCATGGAAATTAAGAGAGATCGGGCAAAGAGGAAGCTCTGGTTAAACCAGAGGAAGTATGTCGAGAATATATTACAGAGGTTCAATATGCAGGATAGTAAATCGGTGAATGTTCCAATTCCTGTAGGTGTAAAGCTATTTGCTGAACAGTGCCCCAAGACACAAGAAGAAGAGGAGGATATGTCCCGTGTTCCATATGCAAGTGCAGTGGGTAGTTTGATGTATGCAATGGTCCGTACTAGACCAGACATTGCACATGCAGTGGGAGTATTGAGCAGGTTTATGTCAAACCCAGGGAAGGAGCATTGGACAACAGTGAAGCGGGTTTTCAGATATTTACGTGGCACTAGTGATTATGGCTTGTGCTACCAGGGAAGACCAGGATTGGAAAGAATGTTGGACATTCATGGTTTTGTTGATGTAGACTGGGCTGGAGATTTGGACCAAAGAAGATCTACAAGTGGGTATGTGTTTAGCCTATTTGGAGGCGCAGTCAGTTGGATGAGTAAAAGACAGTCTGTAGTGGCTCTTTCAACTACAGAGGCAGAATACATAGCAGCCACCCATGCAAGCAAGGAAGCAGTTTGGTTGCAGAGATTGTGTTCAAGTATGGGGTTGGTACAGCAAGCTATAAGGATAGACTGTGATGGGCCCAAAAATTCCTACAAGAACCCTACTTATCATTCAAAGACAAAGCACATTGATGTTCAATATCACTTTGTTAGAGATGAAAGAAGAGGCTAAAAGGGTGTTGCTGGTAAAGGTGGACACTTTGAAGAATGTTGCAGATGCATTTACAAAGTCTGTGAGCACTCAGAAGTTCTCTTGGTGTAGAGAAACAATGGTTGTTGAAGAATTGGGCCAATGACTAAGCCCTCCTGTGGCCCCCCGTGGAAAGAAAAAAAAAAGTGGGAGAATGTTGGGTATGTGTTATATTCTTTCCACGACTAAGCACACGCTGGGGTAAGAGGGGGCATACCCCCCTTGCATCAAGCAACAGGGGGTGGTAGCCTCTCACGCCCAACCGGGTAGCGCCATGGAAAATTTTTGGTCCTTAATTTCCGGTGGGTAGTCCACGTCCATGGTTTTGTGCATGGTTTTGCACATGGTTTTGGGGTACGATGGTTTTTGACCCCTCGTATTTTTGTAGATCCGGTCAAGGGAACTACTATGTTATAACTGGTGGTTTATATTTGGGGTTTATGTATGTCAAGATGTATATATATGTGTTGTAACACTAAAAGGAATATAATGAAAAATCAAGCTGGTCGTCCCGATTTGGGATCCAGGGGAAAATCTTTGTGTTTATCTGTTTTATGTTTTATGCTCTCGCTATTGTTTATTTTCTATTATAAAATTCATGTGTAGATAATTTCTGTTCAGGGTTAAAACCTACAGTTGGTTCTTCTGAACCTACTTTTACTTCGGTGGTTACTAGCATATCTAAAGATCAAGCAAAATTCTCTTTTTATTAGAAATTTTTGATCTTCCCACCAGCAAGCTCGTTTTCAGGTTGATCCTTCTGCAATCATGTCAGCGGACTGATTTTCATAATTACAGGAAATTATTTTTTCTTACTTTTTTTTTATTTTTATTTTATTTTTGTTAATTTTTTTTTCCGAAGAAGAGGGATTCAAATTTTCAAGAGGTTGGTATTACCATTTACCACTACCGTTCCAAATTGCTGCTGAACTTGCTGTGTAAAATCTTTCTTGGCAAGTGGTTGAAAATATTTCTTTAATCTATGTCCATTTACCAAGAATACTGTATCCTATCCATCAATAGTTTTGACTTCCATAGCTCCATTCTCAAATACTCGGATTACTTCATATGGTCCCATCCAACGTGTATGAAATTTCCCTTTAAAAATTTTAAATCTAGAATCATAAAGGAGTACCCAATCACCTCGTTGGAACTGCTTTTTCTGAATGGATTTGTCATGCCACCTTTTCCGTTGCTGTTGGATTAATATGTTTTGCTGAACAGCATCTCTACAAAATTCATCCAACTCATTTAACTAAAGAAGAAGTTGTTGTTGTGCCTCAGAGAGATCAAGTCCTAGCTGAACTGCAGTCTTGAAAGTTTTGATCTGGAACTCAATCGGTAACAGAACCTATTTTCCATATACCAGCTCATATAGTGTGTGCCCCGTACTATTTCTCCAAGTGGTTCTGTATGCCCACAAAGCTTCTAGTAATCTTTTCGATGCATATTCACCGTCTTCATGAGAATGGACTCAATCACCTTGTTTGTAGATTCCACCTGGTCGTTTGCTTGCAGATGGTACGGTGTAGATTTCCAATGTCGAATTTTGTATTGCTCCATCACTCCCTGTACCAGATTAGAAATAAAATATGGACCATTTTCAGAAACAATTTCTCTAGGGACACCAAATCTAGTTAAGATTTTAGAAAAGAGAAAATCAACAACTTTTTTTTCTGTAGCAAAAGAAACAGCTTTAGCTTCCACCCATTTTGTGACAAAATATGTACAAACCAAAATATGTTTTTTACCTCACGATGTTGGATTTATTGGCCCTACAGAATCAATAGCCCATTTTTCAAAAGGCTCAATCATAACTTGAGGGTATAAAGGAATTTCATTGGTTTGATTAGGTTGGCCCATTCGTTGACAACTATCACATCGTCTGACATACTGCTTGGCATTCTTAAACAAGGAAGGCCAAAAGTAGCTAGAACGTAATATTTTATATGCAGTTCGCTTGTCAGTGAAGTGACCTCCACAAGGTTCATCATGAGCAGATTTCAATATGTCAAACACTTCCTCCTGTCTTACACATTTGTGGATAATCAAATCTGGACCAGTGTAAAAGAGGTCTCCTTGAATCCAGGAATATGCAACACCTTTCTGAATAATGTTCCACTTTTCATGAGAGGGAAATTGAGGTGGTGTTTTTCTAGTAACCAAATAATTGGAAATTTTAGAAAACCATGGGGAATCTGTAGACACAGAAAAAAGATGTTCATCTGGAAAATCATCATTAACAAGAGTCACATCACCGGGATTATCTAGTCTAGAAAGAAAATCTGCTACAACATTTGATTTTCCTGGTCTATTAACAATAGTAATATTGAATTCCTGCAACAATAGCAACCACCTAGTCACTCTACTGCTAGTCAATGGTTTTTTCATCAAGTATTTAATTGCGGAATGATCAGTATGAACAAATACTTCATACCCTGTGATATAGTGTCTGAACTTATTAATTGCAAAAATTACAGCTAAAAAATATTTCTCTGTAACTGTATAATTTAATTCAGCAGAAGAAAAATTCTTACTAATATAATAAATAGCATAGGATTTCTTGTCTTCCCCTTTTCCCAAAGCTGTGGCGATAGCCAAGTCTGAAGCATCGAAAGAAATATGAAAGGGCAGGGACCAGTTTGGACCTCTTAAAACTGGCGCCTACACCAAATTTTCCTTCAATGCTTCAAAAGACTGTTGGCAAGCCGTGGACCAAGAAAACTCACTATCCTTAGCTAGAAGTCGGAAAAGAGGAGCAACTATCTTAGAAAAATTTTCAATGAATCTTCTATAGTAACCAGCATGTCCTAAAAAACCTCTTACTTCCCTTTGAGTTTTGGGTGCAGGAAGATGCAGAATGATTTCGATCTTTGCCGGATCAACCTGGATACCTTTTTCAGAAATCAGATGGCCAAGTACCACTCCTTATTTGCACATTAGTCTACATTTATTGTCACTCAAAGCAAGTTGCGCTTCTTGGCAATGAAGAAGTACTTTCCCCAAATTTTCAAAGAATTACCAAACACAGAAAAGTCATCCATATAAATTTCTACAAAATAAAGATCAGCAAAAATAGCCAAGACTACCCTTTGAAAGGTAGCTGAAGCATTACATAATCCAAAGGGAAGCACTTTATAAGCAAAGGTACCCCATGGGCATGTAAATGTAGTTTTATCCTGACCTTCGAGTGCAATCTGTATCTGGTTATAGCCACTGAAACCATCCAAAAAGGTGAAATATTTCTTTCTTGCAAGGGTATCAAGCACCTGGTCAATGAAAGGGAGAGGGAAGTAATCTTTGAGAGTGGCTTTGTTTAATTCATGATAATCAATACAAATATGCCACCTTCCATCTTTCTTAGGCACTAGCACTAATGGACAGACCCACTGTCTATCAGAAATAGGGTAGATAAAACCAGCATCCAAAAGTTTCTATATTTCTTCTTTCACGACATCTCTTAGAGCTGGATTCATTCATCTTTGGGGTTGTCGGATAGGTCGGGTTCCTTCCTGAATATAAATATGATGTGTACAAGTTTCAGGAGGGATAACCTTCATGTCTTCATAGCCCCAAGCAAATGCACTAAGATGGTTTTGCAACAAATTCACAAGTTGTTTTTGCTGAGATGGGTCTAAATCTGAATTGATATGCAAAGACTTACCAGGACTAATCTCAAAAAGAGTAGTATCAGGCTCCGGAGTACTCAAAGGAGTGGTCAAAGACAATGGTATAGAAGAATGAGAATCATGGTTTTCTTGGAAATCTAGGCTAAAAATCTGGCTCAAAGGCTCAAAGTTAGGCATGGTGTCTAGATTGTTCAGGAAATATTGAATCTCATCTTCTTGTGAAGACCCAGTAAAATTATGAATAAGAGAAATAGACTGAGTCTCCTCATCACTGCTTTGGTCCAACCATAAAGTGTCTTGAAGGACTTGAATGGATTTGGTAGGGGGGTATAAGCTAACTTTCTTCCTAGAATCTCCATGTGAAATATACATATCTCCGAAACGAAATCCAATATATGCATCGACTGTAGTAAGCCATGGTCGACCCAAGATTAAGGGATGTCCTCCTACTGGGTTCTTTGGCTAAAGCACAATGAAATCAGCAGGATATTCCCAAGAATCCAATGAGATGATCACATCATCCAATACTCCTTCAGGCTTAATTTTAGATCTATCTGCTAATTCAAGCAAAGTGGGAGTAGGGCGAATATGAGATAACTGAAGTTTATCCATGGTTTGCTTATTCATTACATTAATGGCTGCCCCCAGGTCTATAAGAACATTAGAGAGAAGGACATTACCAATCTAAATTGTCACAAAAGGGTTTCTGGGATCAATATATTTTTCCACAGACACACATCTCGTCATTAACTTTGTTGCCCTACCAACAAATTGAATAGTTTTGGGTTCCAATCTCTTCCTCCCAGGTTTCTTGAGACAGAGTTCCCTAATAATATTGGTACAAATGGGGATCTCTTTAATGTCTTGGAGAAAAGGTATCTTAATGAAAATATTCTGTAGTTTCGATGCCAAATGAGTCTCAGAAACAGGCTCTCTTCTTTCTGTTACTAGCCTCTCTGGAAAGGGAGGCTGGTTGGAGGAAGATGGCAAGGACTCAGAGGGTAGGGGCTACTTAGTGACAATTTTCGAAGAATGGTTAAGAGTTTCCTCTTCCCCTTTCTCTTCAACAATCACCATAGGTTGTTTCTGATTTTCTGGTATTACAGTCCTTCCTTATCTTAATTGAATATTATGAAGTCCAACTGGAATAGACTGGTATTTGAATGGTTAAGGTGGGTTTGTTACATGGATCATTTGCACTGCTTTATTATTATTATTATTATTAGGTATGGGCATAGTTTGAGCAGGCAATTGAGGAGGTCAGAAGGGTGGAGGTAAAGGTAATGGGGTAGTTTGACTCGAAAGTTGAGGCGTTGGATAAGGTACATGTGTAGATGGATATGGTTGCATAGGTGGCTGGTAGGAATATCGAGAATGAGTTGGGCCTTTCCAAGCCTGTTGCGATGGTTGGGAAGGTTGCCCATGCTGATACTGATTTCCATACTGCCACTGCTGATGAGAGTTAGGATATGAATATGCATGTGGATTATAACCAAAATAGTGTGGAGGAAACTCAGGAGCCATACCCGCACCTACCTGAGGCCAATGTCTTCTTGCTCCCATAGCATACAATTGTTTAGCTTTAGGTTTCCCCCCTGTAAATACTGCTTAAATCCAGGTATAGAGGGACATTTTTCTGTGATATGGTCTTCTGCACAATTAGCACACTTATTAGTTTCTTTCAAGTTAAGAGGGCATTCTTTAGGGGGATGCTTGTCTCTACATTTAGGACAGAAAATACATAATGACTCTTGTTCCTTCATAAGTTTTTGTTGAAATTTTAAAGAGTCTAATTGTGTACTAACAGTGTTCATTGTATCAATTTTCATGTTTTCCATTTTATTTTCCAGTCCAATAATCATAGCATAGTAGATTCAGTTTTTCTATTTTTATTTCGAGTTACTCTATCGGATCTATACTGAGTCCTTGAAAATTTCTGGCATAATTCACAAATTTGATCAAAAGTTTGCTGAGAAATATCACCTTGTCCTAACAGATTCAAATCATTTCTAGCATTATTAGTAAGTCCTCTTAAGAACAAGGTTCTAATAGTATTGGGATCAAGCCTAAGTTTTGACCTTTGTAAAATATACAAAAATCTTTCCAAATAATCTTGAAGCATTTCATCATCATCTTGTATGATTGTAAAAATTTCATCCTGCATGTCCCGAGTTTTACAATATTCTTGATATTTAGACAAAAATACCCTCCTCATCTGGTCCCAGGAAGTTATGGTGTTTCCTCCTAATCCCATAAACCGACGCAAAGCTAAGTCCTTGAGGGTAACAGGAAATAATCTTAACTTCTGAACCTCAGTTGCATAATCATAACTTCTACACAAAATATCGAACTCAAATAGAAAAGAGTTAGGGTCTTCATGAAATTTACCATGGAAATGAGGGAGAGCTGACGGTGGAATATTCTTCATCTGTGACACGGTGTTAGGATCCACAATTGGAAACACAAAAGTAGATTGTCCTTCACTTACCTGGTTGTCACTAGTCCCTTCCAAATGATCTCCTTGGTCTGCCATTGTTTCCTTCTTACTTGTATTGCTTTCCACAGGCTGATCCACACCTTAGCTGTTAGTACTAGAATCCAGGTGGATTGTTCCTACATGATGGGTTTGGATTGATTTGGGCTTCCTACTTGTAGAAGGAGACCCAATGTTAGAAAAATTATTTTGGCCCTTAGTGGGCTTCGAACACTTACCTTTCCTAGGCATTCATCTCAAAAAAAAAAAAAAAAATATCAAAACAATTTCTATTAAAAATATTGTCAGAAATCAATCAACACTAGTAAAAACTCCTTCAAAAATACTTGAAAAAATAAAGGAAACTTACCTCTATTATACAATCAGAAAATTCTTACCAAATCAAATCACCTCCCCGGCAACGGCGCCAAAATGTTGGGTGCAGGAATTACACAACACTTAATTGTCAAAAATCCTCAACACTTAATTGTCAACCCGGGGGATTCATAAAATTAGAGATGAAGCACAGACAATGCCAGAGATGGTATGAACATTTCTAATCTCAACTCCTACTTTTGAAAAGAAGAATTGCAGAATCAAGCTTTAGAGAAGAAAGATGAAACTAAAACCATCAAAACAATCTGAGGCTAGAACAAGAAGAAATGTACTTGCAAAAGAGATTCAGAAATAAAGAGGAGCAATCACTCTAGCCAGATATTGATTAGCTACTGAGAATGTATTTCTTTCAGTAAATACACCTTAATAGTTTCCAACAAATGGGCCCCTTCAATCCTGCATAGATAAAGATATCTTTCTTGTGAAAAATCAATCTTGCACTAGTGCAGGAATCAACAATTTATGCAGAAAGTGTAAAGTAATGTCTTTACTAAAAAAGGCTTTTCTTCATGCAAGGCTTTGAACTTTCTTAAGTCTGTAGCACTCAGATCCAATACCAAAAAACTGATTCTTGTGCTCGATCCAAGTTTCTTGCACCTTAACATTTGATCCTTAAAATCAATGATTCATTATTGCAGTGTGATAAAACCAAATCATATATCAGTAAAGATGAATATCTGTAGAAAATAAGAAAACAATCTTTTTAATTAAGATATTACCAAAAGAAAGAAAGTTGTTAGAAGTAAGCTAGAAAGGCTTGCTGAATTATGTTATCTAGTGCTGGAGTGAGAACAATTCTCCTTCTTGCACTAGGGAGAAGCCAAACCAATGTGCAGAAAACAAATAGCACACCATCGTGCACTGGTGCAAGAATGAACCAGGAAAAGGAAATAAACCAGATCGTACAGAAAATGAATAGCACACGAACGTGCACTGGGGCAGGTAACTCCTCCTGCTCAAACCAGGCAAAGGAAAGAAATCAACCATGCAAAAATAACTTAACTACTTCACGCAGTAGATCTACTTCCACTCAAACAGAAATTCAAATACTACAAATTAAATCACACTTGACAGTTTAAAACATAAATTGCGAGAACAACAAGGAGGGAGAACGTGCTGGTTTGGCTGGGCCCTTAGCCAACCAGCATGTTTCCCTTTCAAATGAAAACGCTACTCAGAATTTACTGATCAAATATTTAATCCAAAGGGTAAAATATATAGAACATGAGGCTGAGCTCTTCGTATTAGACTCTTAAAGCAATTGCATATAAGATTACATATCTAGCCCCAGATTTGGGTGATAACACAAAACAATCCTCTTACCACCTCTTGGTTCTATTTGATTCTCAAAACATTCAACTATTTTTCCTATTTACATTTCTACTTATATAGAACCTTTTGGCCGTAGGCCAAAAGGATCGTTTACCATTACATAGTAAATTACAAAAATCGTTACAACAAATTACATAACCGATTGCAGAATAAGCTTTTGGCCTTCAAAATTAAATCACTTTTAAAAAATCGGCCGTGGCTATCTCCAGCTGTCTGTCTCTCTTAAGTCCGATCTCAGCTACTCTCGATTTATCCGCTGTCATAGCTGGGACTCAGCTGCCTTTGAATATATCCTCATTGATCGTATACAAAACAGGCAGTCAACCCAGTGATCCAGATTCGCTGCCAAGATTCACGGCGCTGGTGTTGGTGCGGGATCTATTCTTCACTAAAAATCAGCAATCAAGATAAGTAATCATCTATTAAATAGCATAGGAGGTAACGATAAGTTACGAAAGTAATTCTAAGTAAGAAATCACATAATAGATAGTTAATAAATTCTAAGATAAGTTAAAATGTAAAATATGAAGTTTATGCAAAATGTGTCATTTTTCTCACACTAGTGCAAGATGAGGGCACATCAGATAGGTAAAACAGGGTAAGTGATTACGGTTTGGGAAGGGAAGAATGGTAAAAAAGAATGCAATTTAGGGGACTAACAGTTGTTCTCCATGAGAAATAACAAAGAGTATTAGGGAAATGACAAAGAGTATCAAATCAGAAGTTTTCCAAGTGGAGATATTTTGTTAAGGATACAGTTCAAAGATACCAGCTCACTGTGTTGCCTTATCATCAAACTGAAAGCTCCTTAATAGTAGGCAGAGCAGCTTCATGAAGACAGTCAAAGTATTAATGTTTTGTTTGTGGCTAGTATGGTTGAAAGACATCATTCCTTTTGAGGAAGATTTGGATCATCTTTGGATTAAATGTAATAAGTAGGTGTTTGAGTCATAATAGGACTCTAACTCCTAATTCGAAAGGTGTCAGTTCTAGTTTTAAATATCTTGTTAGTGGTTAGATTTGGTGTCAGTAATAGAGTTTAATGATCTAGCCACTTGGAAGATTTGATGTAAAGTCTAGATGCCTATAAGTAGTAAGTACTTTGATGTATGGAAGGTTGGAAAAGGTGATCTCAGTAGACTATTTTATTGTAAAGCTTTTGGAGTGTTCTGATATATACAATAACAATACCACTTTCCTTCACCTGATATTTTTAGTATATTTCAATGAGTTTATGTCCTATCTTTTGAAATGTTTTTCTTCCATAGTTTAAGTGCTAATTACTCATAATTCATGAATGTTCATGCTATAACTTCCTTTAATTATTTAGCTATGGTCAAATGAGTTTTAGGTCCTATCTTTGAAAGGTTTTCTTCAATGTCTTAATAATTATTACTCAGAATTCATGATTGTTCATGCTTTGACTTCCTTTAAGTATTAAGCTATGGTGAAATCTCTTTGAGTATTTTTCTTTCAATACCTTGATGTTTCATTACTCAGAATTCGTGTGCTACATGCTCTAACTTCCTTTGAACCTCAAGTTATTGGGATTTTCCTGAATGTGTTATTCTTTCATTGAAGTGTATACAAGCCTCAGCTTTCACAAGGAGAGCCTTGGTCATCTTTATCCCTGTCACTAACTCCATAGCCCAATGGTAGAAAGCCTTCATCTTTTCAACCTACAAACATACAAAACCAAGACACAATTCATAGATTTAGCCATCTATATTTATCATTAACCCTTGAGATAGCCCTCTCAGGCTGAGGAGGATAAGCCTCAGTCACAAGAATGGTTTGAAATAGTTACACTAAAGTTTTCTGATCAGCAACAAGTCAGGGACAATTTTTGTGATCACATTTTGGCGTTGTTGCTGGAGACCGAAGGTGTATATTTTCCCTAGGAAGAATGAAAAAGTTTAAGTTCTAAGGTTTGAGAGCAGCAAACACTTAGGCACATATTTATTTTATTTCTGCTCTGGCGACTCCACACATCAAATAATCAATTGGAAGGTGACTCCACAACTTGAAGATCAGTAGCTTGATGAAGTTTCAAGATGAGTTCCATTGCAAGAATAAATGCCAGGTATGCACCTATGAATCAGTCTCACATCCCCGGTTTTCCAAATCCTATGCCAAAGGTTGAATGGTTAACTGATCTTCCTATACTTAAATGTGAAAAGGAAGACAATTTTGCTCTTGATTTGGTTAGATTCCATATGCATGTACACAGTCTTAAGGTTCAGTTCCCTGAGGATTGTCTCATGAAGATGTTTATGGCCACTTTAGAAGAAAAAACATGGTCTTGGTATGAAAGCTGGACAAATGGTTCATTATATTCTCTTGTTGATTTCCATGTTTCATTTTATGAGATGTATGAAGAGTGTCATCCCTCCTTATTGCTGGCCAAAGACTGTTGTAAACACCGTGTGAGTTTTATTGAATATTTGGAGAATTTTTATGAAGATGATGAGTTCGTGAATGAGGAAATTTTAGAGGCCCTTCATGACAATCCCTTTCATCACCAAGAAGAAAAGATGTCCTCTCTCTTGGATGAAACTGAAACCCAATAGGAGTTTATTTATGAAAATCATGTTACATCCTCTAAGTTTGATGAAACATTACAGAAGACTTGCCAGTCTTTTGATCATTAGGAGTATGAGAATCATTGCAAACAACAAGAGGAAATATTGGAAGATAATTGCTACAATCCTCAGGTAAAGGACCAAATTGATTCTTCATTTTATTTCTTGCATCAGTCTACATCAAATAATTATCACATTAATGAAGAAGTGGGTGAATTTTTTTCTTTATCCTTGTCTTCTAATCTGAAATCATTTGAGTGCAAGTCAGAAGATAAGATTCAGTTTTTGGATGAAGTTGCTAAGAACATTGAAAAATATATTGAGCCGATGTTATCACACCCTAAATTTTCAAAATCATAACTTGAAATGTGTCCATTTTGCATTTAGATTGGTTAGATTGCACAACATCATGAAATGATAAATTTTATGATTAACATAAGCTTGAAAGATTGTTTTAAGTTGTTAGGGATGATATCAAGTCATATCAAAGGAAAAAATCTTGAATAGATACATTAAATCGACCTAAAGTCTCAAATATGGCCACATGTCATAATTTTTCTGAGTCCACAGCAATTTTAGTACTAAATAAAAAAAATTGTTGTGGAAACACCTAGTAGTTCCATAGCGAAATTGACACTTGTAAAACTAAATGCACTAAGAAATTTGTGTCATCTTATAATGGTTTTCTGCATAATGATGAGTTGTTAAAATTTGAGGGTTTTGAGGTCATGCTGTCAAAATAGGGTCATCATTGAAAGTCTTTGGCACGTTTTGGCATCATCCACCATTTTCTTAATAAATCCCATCTCATTCTTTCAAATTTATCCCTCATTTCTCACGCTTTATTTTCCGCTCTTGTAAGTTGCTACCAATGTAGTTTGTTGTCATTTGCATCTCCTGTAGAAATCCTCTGTCATGTCAGCTCTCTTTTACAATAACAGCTCATTTCATCAAAGGCTTTTTACTGAACAGGTGTAAGAATACAAAGAAGAAATGGCTACACCAAAGAAAGTGAATAAAGGAAGTTTTCCATTCAAGTATGAGCCTACAAGTCCAAGTTTAATCATGGAAGATCCATATTTTGTTGATAGTTTTACAAGAACAGGTTGCATTCAGTTATGTCAAAAGTTGCAAGGTCATCACAAACTGGTATTTTGAAGACTTCGTACTCAATTTCAAAGGAACACCTATAAAGGTTGGTTTTCTTCATGTGCCAATTTCGCCTGATAGTATTTTGCAAGCAACAGGGATCCCTAAGACTGGAGAAGAATGGTTTAAAGCTACGAAGTTTGATTTAAGAAGTTTTGATGATTATATAAAGCCTGAACATGTAGGGATAAATATGACTGTAGGGATTCCCAGAACTTGCCTTAGAGATAACTACTCTAAATTATTGACAGTCATACAAAAATACTTTACATGTGAAGGCAGATTCCAAACAATCTACATGTATCACTTCAAGTTGTTGCTTCATTTTACAGGGAAAAATCTGATAGATATTCCTTTTTACCTTTTTATAAGCCTTGGAAAAATGGCAGACAAAGTAAAGGTAGACCTGAAAGAAGCGAAACTTCCATCTTTCACCATGGATTGATGAAATTACTAGTACTGGAAGAATTAAATAAACTAGACAGAGACTTGGCATCTTTCTTGTTTATGAATGGGTATGAAATGGATGTTTTATCTCCAAGGAAAGCCTCTAAACTCAAAACTCCTTCTTCTAGACAAGAGTTGAATGCTACTGCATAATTAGAAGGGAATCAACAAGAAGGTTTAAATTCTAAAGCTAAAGACATGGAGGTAGAAGCTAAAATCATCCAAGATGTAGCACCACAACCAGCAACTAGTAAGCATGCTAAAAAACATGTCATAATTAGCAAGTCTAAACCTGCAGCAAGAAGGTCTAAAAGGAGCATAAATGAAACTAGTGGAGGTAAAGGCAGGCTTGAAGAAATATTACAGGCTATAGACATTACAAAATCCCCTGTAGTGAAAGAATCTGATGTAGAAGGAAACAAGTTCAAAGGGAAGGGGCTTATGGCCAAGAAGTTAAATTTTTCATCAGAGGATTCCGATTTTCTTTTTAAACCTAGAAATCCTTTCACTAGATCACAGTTTTCTGAGACTATCACCATTGGAAATAAGCAGCAGAAGAAAGATAAAGAAAAAAGGGCAACAGTAGAAGAATTCATAGTTATATCTCCTATTGAGATAGAGGTTACTAAAGAAAAGAAACGTAAATCTAAAAGAAGTATTTAGAAGAGATCTGAGGCAGATTTTCCAGAGGGACAGTTTAAAGATAAGGAAGAAACAGTCAAACAGAGAAAGGGAAAGGAAAAATTCATAGAGAAAACTGAAAAAGAGCTTCTTGAAGAATAGTTAAAATCTGTTAGGGAAGAGTTGTCTGAAACAAAGAGAGAGCTGGAAATATACAAGCAAGATAGACAAATGATAGATGAGGTGTAAAATAAAGTGAATGATCAGGTTACTCATTTTGAAAAGTCTATTGGAAAGGCCAAAAACTTGTTGAACATATCACAGCATTTATGCATCATGATGACACACACAAGGCAGAGGAATTTATGGTTAGAGGTAGAGAGGAAAAGTCTTCAGAGACAAGTCAAAGAGTTGAAAGAAAATATGTAGATGATGAAGAAAGAATTAGAGAATAAAGATTTGGAAAGAGGAGCTATGGAAAAAACTATTAAAGTTGCTCCTGAAGAAATTGTTGGTAAATAAAAAGGTAACAATTGATTATAGACCTTTTTTGTCTTATATTATTATACTTTACATGCAATTATATTCATGGATCTTTTCAGAGCTCATATCCTAAGTTTTGTCAAGTCTCTAAGAAGTTAGGCAATTCTGCAGCGTATGCCACGCTTGAAGCCCATTCTCTGCTGCGGAATTTCTGAAGAATTATTTTTTCTTTTAAAGTACTTGAAATGATAGGGATGAGGAACTTTGAGGTTTGTTTTTAAGTGTTTTTTATCACTTAACATCCTCCAATGGTCAAGAATAGCAGAGGATTATCACAAATAATCTTTTTTGTTTGTGCTACGAAACTAGCTACGAAACTAGCTCAAAACTCTGTTTTGACAACAAGGTTAATTTTGGAAGAAGGAGAAATGGTAAATAGATATTTCAAAGTTGTTCTCCATGAGAAATGACAAAGAGTATCAGGGAAATGAAAAAGAGTATCAGATCAAAAGTTTTCTAAGTGGAGATATTTTGATAAGGATACAGTTCGAAGATACTAGCTCACTACGTTGCGTTATCATCAAATTGACAACTCCTTAATAGTAGCAGAGCAGCTTCATGAATACCGTCAAAGTATTAATGTTTTGTTTTTGGCCAGTATGGTTGAAAGGCATGATTCCTTTTGAGGAATATTTGGATTATCTTTGGATAAAATGTAATAAGTAGGTGTTTGAGTCATAGTAGGACTCTAACTCCTAATTCGAAAGGTGTCAGTTATATTTTTAAATATCTTGTTAGTGGTTAGATTTGGTGTTAGTAATAGGGTTTAATGATCTAGCCACTTGGCAGATTTGATGTAAAGGCTAGATGCCTATAAGTAGTGAGTACTTCGATGTATGGAAGGTTGGAAAAGGTGATATTTGCAAACTATTTTATTGTAAAGCTTTTGGAGTTTTCTGATATATATAGTAACAATACCACTTTCCTTCACCTGAGATTCTTAGTATATTTCAATGAGTTTATGTCCTATATTTTGAAATGTTTTTCTTCCATAGTTTAAGTGCTTATTACTCATAATTCATGATTGTTCATGCTCTGACTTCCTTTAAGTATTTATCTATGGTCAAATGAGTTTTAGGTCCTATCTTTGAAAGGTTTTCTTCAATGCCTTAATACTTATTACTCAGAATTCATGTTTGTTCATGCTCTGACTTCCTTTAAGTATTAAGCTATTGTGAAATATCTTTGATTATTTTGCTTTCAATACCTTGATGTCTCATAACTCAGAATTTGTGTGCTACATACTCTAACTTCCTTTGAACCTCAAGTTATTGGGATTTTCCTGAATGTGTTATTCTTTCATTAAAGTGTATACAAGCCTCAACTTTCACAAGGAGCACCTTTTTCATCTTTATCCCTGTCACTGACTCCATAGCCAAATGGTAGCAAGCCTTCATCTTTTCAACCTAAAAACATACAAAACCAAGACAAAATTCATAGAGTTAGCCATCTATATTTATCATTAATCAATATGATTAACCCTAGATAGAGCCCTCTCAGGCTGGGGAGGCTAAGCCTCAGTCACAAGATTGGTTTGAAATAGTTACAGTGAAGTTGTCTGATCAGCAACCCATCAAGTATGATTTTGGAGATAACAGAAGGAAGAAAAGGAAGTGTTCTTAAGTTAAACTAATTTGCATAAAAATAAATAAATAAATATTGAGTGGTTAGAATCTGATCTGAAAATAGAGTACCTATTCTGATGAATTCTAATTTAATATTATTCCTATTCCATGGATACGAATCTCATAACTCAAAACTAAAATTGCAATGCTACTCTAGATGAAAGCAGATTCAAAGGAAGACAACTAATTTATGTTCAGTCACTCCAGCATTCAATATGGAAGTATGATTTAATCACCCTCTTGAAATAATGTACAAGAAACCGATTATACTTTAGTTTTGAAAATTTAAATATAGGAAAGAAATTAAAGCATGTAAAAAAAACTCATTAATTTCATAGGTTAAACATTCGAGCACCCAATTTGGAAGTATGACAAGTCACCTTCTTGGCCTGATCTTTAGGAACATCCAATTATACAATTGACTAGGGATCTTAATCTAGAAAATAGTTTAAAAGCATGTAAAAGAAAAGCTCAATGATTGCATAGGTTGAACAATCGAGCACCCAATTTGGAAGTATGACAAGTCACCTTTTTGGCCTAATATTTAGGAGCATCCAATTACACAATTGACTAAGGATCATAATGTAGGAAAGTAAATATCAGAACATGAAAGAAAACTAAACAAATGTGAGCTCTATTGCCTCAAACTTAATCTAGTTGGAAAATAGATAAATCTACCTCCTTGAGATGTTTTAGGAAAGAAAAGATTACACAGTAATTCTATCATTCATGCTAAGAAAACATTCATGACTTGATTCTATGATACTGATTTAAAAGCTACAACACAATATTAATATACTCAGAAAATTGACAAAACAGAGTAAAGAACTAAACTAAAACAATTAACGAAAAACCTCCTCCAGTGTAGGGGCCCGCTACGACAAAATTGGTTGAGATCCTAGCTGATTATATACGAATTAAGTAGATACTAAAACCATGAACACAATCCTTCTATTATGAAAAGAACATAGTTTAAAGAAATACATAACGCTTCAGAAATTACAACTATTGTTCTGTTTCTGCATAACAGGTATTTGAATAAAATAAAACATAACTATGATGAGCTAATTACGCCTACAGATGGCTATCTTAACCGAAACATAGAATTGGATTTTGACTGGTTAACTCTTGATTTTCTACATCAGAGCAAATCAAGATTTCTTCGCTCTCAGCTTACATCCTTTGACCTGACTTTCACCACAATCTGAGATATCCTTTTCTATCAATTTCGATCAAGTAGATAGGACGAAATCCATGTGTGAATCATTTTGGAGATGCCCATGTGGCTCATTTCTCTATCTTCTCCTTGGAACATGTCAAACCATGAAAGTAGTTGTGGAACCAATGATTAGCTACAGAATAGGCTGTGTTCTATAGCCAAGTTACAAAAATCCATTAAAATAACAAGAACAGCAGAATATAACATAGAAATCATTTAAATGCATTCCCCGAGATAAAACGTGACATTTATCATTTATTGGAGTGTATGGAATTATGAGAAAGTAAGGGAAAAGTGATGAGAAGGATGTCATAGAAAGGACAATGCAGAGGTTCAATAAAGACTTGACTCATTATGCCATTTATTACACAAGTAAAAATTTCACTCTAGCAGAGTTGAATTATATTGTTACCGAAAAATAGTTTCTAGTTGTTTTCCATGCCATTAACAAATTTAGACATTTCATCACTCACTATGAAACTTTCATTCACACAGATCATTCTACAATGAGATATCTAATGAATAAATCAATTACTAATGGAAGAATCATAAGATGGTTACTTTTATTGCAAGAATTCAATATCACCATTTTATATCGACATGGAAAAGAAAACACAGTTGCTAACTTTTTATCTATAATTCAAAATGATAACAATGATACACTAGTAGAAGATAATTTTCCTACTGAATATCTTTTTGCAATATCTACTAAATCTCCATGGTTTTCATACATTGCCAATTAATTAGCTACATGATATTTACCATCATATTTTGTTTCCTAGAGAAAAGAGGAAAATCATTTAGATGAGTGCATATTATTCATGGGTAAATGAATAATTTTACAAGACATGTCTAGATCTCATCATTCAAAGATGTGTACAAGAAGATGAAATACCTGAGATACTAAAAGCATGTCATGATGAGCCATGTCGAGGACACTTTTCTAACAAGAGAATTTCCTACAAAATCCTTCTCTTATGATATTATTGGCCTTCCCTTTTCAAGGATGGCAAGGAATATGTTAAGAGATGTGAGATTTGTCAGAGAATGGGGAAACCTTTTCCTTCTGTTGAAATTCCTTTACAACCACAGGTACTCATTGAAACCTTTGAAAAATGGGCTCTAGATTTTTTTGGACCAATCAATCGTCCATAGAGACAAAAGAGGTATATTCTTGTGTGCGCTGATTATGTAAATAAATGGGTAGAAGCTAAAAAAATTTCCTTTTCTAGTGAAAGTTGTAGTTTCACTTCTTTTTGAGGATATTTTTACTCATTTTGGTGTCCCAAGGGAAATTGTGACAAATAAAGGAACTCAATTTACATCTAGAATGGTGTAGAATATCGTGGAAGAATGCAAAATCATCCATAGAAAGTCCACTCCAATCATCCACAGGAAAATGGAAAAGTACAGTCCGCTAATAAGGTTATTGAGGCGATCCTCACAAAGATTGTACATTTTCATAGAAGGGATTACGCAAAAAATATTCCAGAATATTTATGGGCCTATCGCGCCACATGGAGAATTACAACAGGACATACTCGCTATGAAATTGTTTATGGGAAGCAAGTATTGTTTCCAAGAGAGTTCCAAATAAAAAATTTCAAGACAATAGTTAAGCTAGGACTTAACTTGTCAGAAGCACAAATGAATAGAATGGAACAACTCAATGAGATTGATGAAATAAGACAAGATGAAATTCAAAATACCAGCCTAGTTCAGCAACAAAGATCCAGATGGAATGATGTATATATCAAGGAAATAAAATTTCAAGCTGGAGACTGGGCACTTCTCTTTGACTCAAATTTCAAGGATTTTCAACAGAAATTTCAAACTCATTGGCTTGGGCCTTATGAGATTAAGAAAGTATTTGATAATGGAGCATGTTAAAGTTGGTATTTACATCCCTCCGTCAGAGATCATTTCTCTTATTGCACTTCATTGTTTAGTGTCTCATTCCACTCATTCATCTGAATTCGTTAGGGGCATGCCATTGTTTGACAGAAGGGTCTTTTTCTTTCATTCTCCCTCATGCTTGTACCTGCCGGGTTGGTCAAATTTTCTCAAGGTTCATCAAAGTTCAGTTCATGTCATTTACAGTCATAGAGGGTTATTTTGGTCAAAAGAGTCTTTCAGTTTTTAGGTCTAGGGTTTCAATATTTAGAAATGTTAAATAATGCCCGCAGGCCATGAGGAGGTTTTCAGATAAGTTTTCAGCTCAAAATTTTCATCGTCAAATATGCTTGAGAATGTTTCTTCTTCAAAACTCTATTTTGAAGAAGAAATTGTCAAAATTGTTTTTGTAATAAATATGTAGTTTTCCACCATGAATTTCTTCACATGCAGACTCTAGTCATCCTTTCCCAAGGTTCAACGCCAACATCCCTGCAAAAAATCAACCAATTTCATCATTCAAAGCTCAGAAAGTCAGTGAGGAAACAAAAGACAGAGTTGTATTAAATGAACAAGTGCCAAAGTCAAAAACATTACAAAATGGGTTTTGAAGAAGCAAAAATTAAAACCATGTCTATATGAGATATTTCTCAAAGCCATTCATTCATTTGCATCAAGAGTATTGAGAAAATCCAAGAGAAAGTCGAGTTTGAGGTTTGGAGGGACGAAACTGTGTTTTAGAAGGGCACACTGTGTGTTTGAAGACAGCGCGGCGCATTGGGACTGGGCGCGGCGCATAGAGCCGGAATACATAGTGTAATTTCTAAAGGGCGCGGTGCACCCACAATGCACGGCGCATTGGGCTTGTGCGCGGCACACAGAGCCCCAAAGGCCGAAACTCATCATCGATTCATCAAAACGCAATTTGGTTCAGTTATTTAGTCTCCAAGTAAGTGTGCGCCCTTACCATTTGATGTTAACTCTTGTTGGGTGCTATTTGAAAGGTGAAATTCAAGAGTTTAATTGGTGAAAGAATAAACCCTATACCCATATTGAAATCTGTTCCCAAGGGTTTGAAAAGAGGTGATTAAAACTTGAACTTTGGTGCTTAAACTCTCATTCCATTTTCATTTGTGCTCTTGTCATTGTTATCATTGTTATCACTGCTAGTACTATCACACTATTATATCATGATCCCTTCTCCTATACCCGCTGTCCCATATCCCTTATATCATTTTATGCTCATGTGTAATCCTCAAACCCTATCATCTACCATGATTTCCCTCCCTTCCTATCATTGGTGAAATCCTAATTTCCAAAGCATTCAAGGACTGCCTCCATATCCTTGATTTCACTTATATGTTGCCATTTCATTGACTCTTGCTCCTAAAAACTACCCCCATCACTATCACCTATTCCCATATCACTTGCAAAGGTTCTTAATCCCAAAATTCCCCAAACAGTGAGTGATTTTCCTTCCACTCTGAATCCACTTGACAGTCTATTGCATTCATGGTGACACTTTCTCACAGCACCTCATTTCATATGTGGCACATGTGGCATTAAAGCATACACCAAGCTATTGTTTTCACCATACATATATCAGCACATATTTGTAAAACACCTTGTTTTCAGTATCATGTCAGAAACAAATTCATCATATGAGCAGGGATATGAACAGGACAGTGATTCAACCACCGAGCTAAATGTACCGAGGAGGTCTCATAAAAGTGGCAGGCACATCAGGGAGGAGCCCACTTATTTGGCTCAATTGCAGGCCTGCCCGCTTGCAATGACATGTTTTTAGCAACATTCATGTTTTCAGTATTGCGAGATGATATCTCAGATTCAGCACCATCCAGAGTTGGTTCGCTTATTTGTCCTACATTTGCGCGATGGTCATGAAAATCTTACTGGAGTGAACTTCACCTTGACACCAAAGACTATTTCTGAGGCGACCGGGATACCGAACATTGGTGAGGAGTGGAATAAGAGACAACAGCTAGATAGAGCATATTATGAACCTTACATCAAGCCTAAATATTTGAGGCAGCTGAGCAGAGTTTTCCCATTCTATTTTCTAAAGGAGTCCTATGCGCCATTAATGAAACTCATCATTAGATACTTCAGCTGTGAGGGTAGATTCTCGCGCCTTTATGCATATCATATCAAACTTTTGATGCATTTCACGTGAGTGCGACTGATTAATATTCCATACTTCATGTGCCGAAACATAGAGAGGATGACTACCCTTGTGTAGAAGAAGACTCCAGAGCAGCAACATAATAACATCTATCATTATGCGCTCATTAAAATCATTGTAGTACATCAGCTTGGATTGCAGGGCATCAAATGGGATGAGTTCATTTCCCGCGACTTCTTTGCAGCCTCTCAGCCTCCTCCAGAGATTTTTCATGATGCAGGTGAGCCTTTGCATCAGTTTGAGGTTCCTGAGACAGAGCCTAGTAGTGTTCCTATGTGTGTTACTTATCAGAGAGGTACCAGAGCCTTATTTGCAGCAGCACGACAAGTACTATCTCCGTCCAGGGTGGAAGGGGTCTCGTTACCTTCATCAGCAGCGCGAGTACTATCTCCACATGGCATGGAAGAGGTATGACCTTCTACATCATCACAGGTACAGGACAAAGGCAAGAAGCCTATGCACGATGAGGGCCCCTCGGGAGGCCAAGATACTGATTTTATATTGATCGATGTTGATTCGAGCTCTCCTAGCTCAAAGCTGAAAAAAATCATCCAGGAGCAGAAAGCTGAGATTGACACACTGAACAAGAAATTTCAGAGAGCCGAGTGGGTTATAAATTACTTGGAGCAGCAGAATAAACAACTGGAGGATCAGCAGACGCTCATAGTGTTGCGGCAAATCCGTGAAGACCGTGAATTGGCCCGAAACAGACCAGGTGACATGACACCATTTGAGCGAGAGACTTGCCTTACGAGTGTCAAAATTCATCTGGAGAAGCTGTTGGCGAAGGCCGATAGGGACACATACATGCTCAGACACATGAAGAATCACTATTGGGCCCGCACACACGTTTGCAGAGCAAAAATGAAGATCCTGAAGGCGAGGTTGAGAAAAGAACTGAAACGTCGTAAAAGGCCGGATCCACTCCGAATCTTGGGCGAAGCTTCCTTGGTTGAGCATGAGACATGATGGGAGACCTTCACTCCAAATTTCAGTGCATTTTGAGAAGATTTTGTCATTTTTTAAAATTTTGGTTGCAAAACAGGTTTTTCCGCCCAACGCGTCGTGCCACTCGACTCGCGCTTACGATTGGGACATCTTCTAGAGGAAAACTTTGCATTTTTGGGTTTTTCATGATATATTATGTATGTTTATGAATGGCTGAAGCATTTCATCAAATTCTGGGCTGCCTAAAGGGCCAAAAATGGCCTTTCTGCCACTTTTTGCACCAGCAGGAACCAGTCTTGGGAGATTGCAGTTTTGGAGGGGAAAATGACATCCAAATTAAAAAATTCCACTTGGGTTGGATAGCAGACATCCAGAGCTTTCGAAAAAGCTTTCATGAGCTCAATTTGGACTTTGGGAAGTGCCCCAAAAATAGGTCCAAAGTGGTGCGATGCATTGGGAAAAAGCGCGGCACACTGGAGGAGCGCGGCACATTGGGCGCTCCTCCGCAGTGTAAATTAACACTAGCGTGGTGCACTCACCAAGTGCAGTGCACTGGGAGTGTGCACGGCGCACAGAGATGACAGGAAGATTTTCTCATTACCTATAACAAAACTCCAAATTTCGTGGCCCTTCTGCTCCAAATTAAATCAAATCATCTTGTGAGTTTCCATTTATCGGTGTTTGGTGTGGTTGGATGAGTAGAGTGCTGGGAATTTTGTTAAAATATATCGATGAAAGAAAATGGATATTGTTTAGTTTGGCAAAATTTCAGCTGGGACCTCGGACTGGGATTATTACAGAACTGCAACTGTATAGGTGAAATGTTAGCATTCTTAGGGCAATCCAATTCAAGTCGCCTGTGGGTGCTCTGGTCATTGAGCATCTTACACATCTTTTCAACATCAAAGTGCTATGATACACTCTTCAGTTCTGAAGCGGAAACTATCTTGTTAATCCACATCCTTATATCCTGTTGACAAACAAATTTTTGATGTATTTTTACCTTTATTAAAGGTTAAGGCTTCGTTCAAAATCATTTTTATTAAAAATTGGTTTTTATTCAAATGGAAAAGTGAAGGTGAAAATTCAAAGACCAAAAGCCAAAATTAAACTAAGAATATCTGCCACAGCAGAGAGATAGGAACAGATTGCCTATTTTCGACTTCAGTTGCAATTCAAAGGTTCTAAGTTACATTTTTTGTCTTTTAATTGGTCAACAGAGAAATTCAAGTGGAACAATGTTCTATCTTTAGAAACAGATGGATGACTCTTTTTCTATCTTAATAATTTTAGTTGAAACATCCCCCTATTTTCATCGATTTGTTTTTCCACCTCTAATTTTATTTATTGTATTGAAAATCTTTTGTAAAGGGTCTAAGTTCTGGGAAAAAGTGTGGGAGAAAAACTCAGTTCTTCTTTGTACAGTTTTGGCAGAGAATTAATGAAATGATGCAGCTCTGATTCATGAGATTCCTGTGGTATGAGTTTGGCATATGTCTTTTCTTTCTGTTTCATATGTATCTCGTTATGTTTTATAGTTCATTCATAATCGTTTCTAGTTGAATGCTTTTAAGTAAGAGAGGTAGAATCCAGTTTATTGCTCTGCATTGGGAAAGCGTTCATGTTTATGTATGTCTTCTGCTGTTGAAAAGGATTCATTACATATGCCCTTTTGAAACTCTCAATAGTCTTTCCACCTCCATATTATTTCAAATTTGATTGCTAAACTTCCTGCCTATCTTGCCTCATGAAACACTCTGTGTCTTTGATTTAATCTCTCAGCTCATGCTGTTCTTTGTCCCATACATCCCTGAAACCCAGTCAAAAAATCAAATACCTCTTTCCTATTTATTTACTAGCCTAAAATCAGTGTTCATTATAGGTCATCTCAGGCCCTATTGGACATCTTTTTCCGAGATAGACCTGGAGAGAGCCCTCTCCTGTCCTCGTAGGGCTAGCTACGAGGCTGAGCGTGGTTTGATGTTACCTCGAATTCTTCCTTCCTTCAGCCTGAGGTAGATTTGAACTAACATAGTGGTGACCATAATGGGGAAGAACTAGATTTGATAGTGTTGTTTGATTTATAGCTACAGACGGAGCCTGAACTCATGCCAGGTAGCCTTCAAACTGCTCTTGCTCTGCGAGTGCATAGTAGATAAACGCTGCTTCAGTCAATCTCTGGTTTAGCTTGTAGTCGTAACACTTAACTTATAACTTGCCCCAGTACATGTAATCAAGTTTAGATCTGATTGTTGATGGTGGACAACGATCAAACACCGCAAGGATGAAATCATTCACCTGGCGACTCCACTCACTGAAAAATCCAGAAATCAATCTTTCATGATGACTCCACTGCATAGAGATCAGTTGTTGTAATACTTTCAAGATGGATCAAGTTGCAAGAAGATATGCTCCCATGAGCCGAGATCACATCCCAGGTTTTCCAAATAAAATGCCCAAGGTGGATTGGCTTCAGAATTTGCCTATGTTCAGAAATGTGCAAGGTAATGATGCTGCTCTTCATCTGGTGAAATTTCACATTCTTGTGCATAAATTAAAGATCGATTTTCCTGAAGACTGTTTGATGAAAATGTTTATGGATACTCTGGAAGACGAAGCCTGATCTTGGTATGAAATTTTGCCACCTGCTTCTATTTATTGTCTAAAATATTTTCATACAATATTCTTTGAAAGGTACAGAGAATCTTGTCTATCTTTAATGTTAGTGCAGAATTGTTGTGAACACGTTAGTAGTTTCATTGAATATCTTGAGAATTTTTATGGGAATAATGAATTGATGGATGGAGAAATCATGGAAGCATTGTATGAAAATTCGTTTCAGCAGCACACAGAAATCTTAGAGGATACTTATCAAGATCAGCAGGTTGAAGATTTTCCTATAGCTGAAGATGATGAAAGAAGAAGTTTTATTTCAGATTTGGTTGAAATAAAGGATGATACGCAGGAAAATGATGTTTTAATCTCAGAGAGTGATGACGATAAATCAGATCGAGAGGTAAATTGTGATGAGGAAAAACATGTTGTTCTGGATCTCATAAAAGAGAGTTGTATTGTTGAGGCTGCCTCAAATGAAGAAAACAGAGTTACAGACCTAAATGCTCTCATCCCACCAGAACTAGATCTTCATGAGAAGGTAGCCCATTCCCTCTATGAAAAGAAAGATGAGATATTTGTTCAAGTAAGTGAAAAAGTTTCTCTTGATGAATCGTTGGTATATGATAGAAATGATAGTGTTGGGTTTCAAGAATCATCTGAAGTTTCTTTTCTCATGATTGATGAATGTAATGAGAATATGGCTATCATATCATATGAAGATGACCTAAAATATATTCAGACTACAGAAAATCAAACCATTCAGGATTCCCTTTCAGATTCTTCTTCATATGTCTCATGTTTTGAAATGTTTTTCCAAGAGGAGATCTGCTCATCTACTTGTTCAGAATTTTTTGAGGACCAGGAACATACTTCTATTGAAGTACATTATGAAGGGAGATCCGAAGCAAGAGAAAAAGACACCTTTCTCTTTCAGCAGGAGGAAAGACTTCATGTTTTTCAGGATCCACTGGAAAATCTATTGCAGTCAGCAGTGAAGGTGATTATTTCAGTATTCAGTGATGAAGGAGATCATGGTCAATTATGTTTTTGGATGCCCAGTCACAAGTATCTATTATTGTTGACCAGGAGATCTAATCAGGAGAATCAATCAAGAAGACATCTGCTTGATTGGTTACATTGGAAGGCCCACTATACATGATTGTACATATTTCATCAGTATGTAGGTAGTTGTCATCTTGATGGACTGCTGCCCTTCAATAAGCTTTGTAGTTAAGTCAGTCATGAGTCATTTGTGAGTCAGTTTTCAGTCTAGTTATTAAGTTATTTTGTGTCGGTTTTCAGTCAAATAAATTCAGTCAAAAGTCTTGAGTTGTTTTGTCAAAATAATGGACTCCATAGCCCAATGGATAAGGCACTGGTCTGCTCTCCCAAAGATCTGTCGTTCTTGGTACCTCCAAGGAGCTACCATCCCCATTGGAGCCAATGTTAGAGTCGGTCTTTACATCCCTCCATCAGAGATCATTTCTCTTATTGCACTTCATTGTTTAGGTGTCGCATTCCACTCAGTCATCTGCATTCGTTAGGGGCATGCCATTGTCTGACGGAAGGGTTTTGTTCTTTCATTTTCCCTCATGCTTGTACCTGGCGGGTTGCTCAAGTTTTCTCAAGGTTCATCAAAGTTCAGTTCATGTCATTTACAATCATAGAGGGTTATTTTGGTCAAAAGATTCTTTCAATTTTTAGGTCTAGGGTTTCAATCTTTAGAAATGTTAAATAATGCCCGCAGGCCATGAGGAGGTTTTCAAATAAGTTTTCAGCTGAAAATTTTCATCGTCAAATATGCTCGAGGATGTTTCTTCTTCAAAACTCTGTTTTGAAGAAGAAATTGTCAAAATTGTTTTTGTAATAAATATGTAGTTTTCCACCATGAATTTCTTCACATGCAGACTCTGGTCATCCTTTGCCAAGGTTCGACGCCAACATCCCTGCAAAAAATCAACCAATTTCATCATTCAAAGCTCAGAAATTCAGTGAGGAAACAAAAGACAGAGTTGTATTAAATGAACAAGTGCCAAAGTCAAAAACATTAAAAAATGAGTTTTGAAGAAGCAAAAATTAAAACCATGTCTATATGAGATATTTCTCAAAGCCATTCATTCATTTTCATCAAGAGTATTGAGAAAATCCAAGAGAAAGTCGAGTTTTAGGTTTGGAGGGACGAAACTGCGTTTTAGAAGGGCACACTGTGTGTTTGAAGACAGCGCGGCGCGTTGGGACTGGGCGTGGCACACCCATAGAGCGCAGCGCATAGAGCCGGAATACACAGTGTAATTTCTAAAGGGTGCGGCGCACCCATAGTGTGCGGCGCATTGGGCTTGTGCGCGGCACACAAAGCCCAAAAGGCCGAAACTCATCATCGATTCATCAAAACACAATTTGGTTCAATTCTTTAGTCTCCAAGTAAGTGTGCGCCCTTACCATTTGATGTTAACTCTTGTTGGGTGCTATTTGAAAGGTGAAATTCAAGAGTTTAATTGGTGAAAGAATAAACCCTATACCCATATTGAAATCTGTTCCCAAGGGTTTGAAAAGAGGTGATTAAAACTTGAACTTTGGTGCTTAAACTCTCATTCCATTTTCATTTGTGCTCTTGTCATTGTTATCATTGTTATCACTACTAGTACTGTCACACTATTATATCACGATCCCTTCTCCTATACCCGCTGTCCCATATCCCTTATATCCTTTTATGCTCATGTGTTAATCATCAAACCCTATCATCTGCCATGATTTCCCTCCCTTCCTATCATTGGTGAAATCCTAATTTCCGAAGCATTCAAGGACTACCTCCATATCCTTGATTTCACTTATATGTTGCCATTTCATTGACTCTTGCTCCTAAAAACTACCCCCATCACTATCACCTATTCCCATATCACTTGTAAAGGTTCTTAATCCCTAAATTCCCCAAACAGTGAGTGACTGTCCTTCCACTCTGAATCCACTTGACAGTCTATTGCATTCATGGTGACACTTTCTCACAGCACCTCATTTCATATGTGGCACATGTGGCATTAAAGCATACACCAAACTATTGTTTTCACCATACATATATCAACACATATTTGTCAAACACCTTGTTTTCAGTATCATGTCATAAACAAATTCATCATATGAGCAGGGATATGAGCAGGACAGTGATTCAACCACCGAACTAAATGTACCGAAGACGTCTGATAAAAGTGGCAGGCACGTCAGGGAGGAGCCCACTTCTTTTGCTCAATTGCAGGCCTTCCCTCTTGCAATGACATGTTTTCAGCAACATTCATGTTTTCGGTATTGCGAGATGATATCTTAGATTTAGTACCATCCAGAGTTGGTTCGCTTATTTGTCCTACATTTGCGCGATGGTCATTTAAATCTTGCTAGAGTGAACTTCACCTTGACACCAGAGACTATTTCTGAGGTGACCGGGATACAGAACATTGGTGAGGAGTGGAATAAGAGACAGCAGCTGGATAGAGCATATTATGAACCTTACATCAGGCCTAGATATTTGAGGCAGCTGAGCAGAGTTTTCCCATTCCATTTTCTGAAGGAGTCCTATGTGCCATTAATGAAACTCATCATTATATACTTCAGCTGTGAGGGTAGATTCTCGCGCCTTTATGCATATCATATCATACTTTTGATGCATTTCACGAGAGTGCGACTAATGAATATTCCATACTTCATGTGCTGAAACATAGAGCGGATGACTACCCTTGTGCAGAAGAAGGCTCTAGAGCAGCAACATAATAGCATCTATCATTATGCACTCATTAAAATCATTGTAGTACATCAGCTTGGATTGCAGGGCATCACATGGGATGAGTTCATTTCTCGCGACTTCTTCACAGCCTCTCAGCCTCCTCCAGAGATTTTTCACGATGCAGGTGAGCCTTCGCATCAGTTTGAGGTTCCTAAGATAGAGCCTAGTAGTGTTCCAGTGTGTGTTACCTATCAGAGAGGTACCAGAGCCTTATTTGCAGCAGCACGACGAGTACTATCTCTGCCCAGGGTGGAAGGGGTCTTGTTACCTTCATCAGCAGCGCGAGTACTATCTCCACATGGCGTGGAAGGGGTCTCGCCTTCTACATCAACACAGGTACAGGACAGAGGCAAGAATCCTATGCATGATGATGGCCCCTCGGGAGGCCAAGATACTGATTTTATATTGATCGATGTTGATTCGAGCTCTCCTAGCTCAAAGTTGAAAGAAATCATGCAAGAGCAGAAAGCTGAGATCGACACACTGAACGAGAAATTTCAAAGAGCTCAGTGGATTATAAATTACTTGGAGCAGTGGAATAAACAACTGGAGGATCAGCAGACGCTCATTGAGTTGCGGCAAATCCGTGAAGACCGTGAATTGGCCCGAAAGAGACCAGGTGACATGACACCATTTGAGCAAGAGACTTGCCTTACGAGGGTCAACATTCATCTGGAGAAGCTGTTGGCGAAGGCCAATAGGGACAAATACATGCTCAGACACATGAATAATCACTATTGGGCCCGCACACACGTTTGCAGAGCAAAAATGAAGATCCTGAAGGCGAGGTTGAGAAATGCACTGAAACGTCGGAAAAGGCCGGATCCACTCTGAATCTTGGCTGAAGCTTCCTTGTCTAAGCATGAAACATGATAGGAGACCTTCACTCCAAATTTCAGCGAATTTGGAGAATATTTGTCATTTTTTAAAATTTTGGTTGCAAAACAGGTTTTTCCGCCCGACGCGCGCTTACGATTGGGACATCTTCTGGAGGAAAAATTTGCATTTTTAGGTTTTCATGATATATTATGTATGTTCAGGAATGGCCGAAGCATTTCATCAAATTCTGGGCTGCCTAAAGGGCCAAAAACACTCCAAAAATGGCCTTTCTGCCACTTTTTGCACCAGCAGGAACCAGTCTTGGGAGATTGCAGTTTTGGAGGGGAAAATAACATCCAAATTGAAAAATTCCACTTGGGTTGGATATAAGACATCCAGGGATTTCCAACGAGCTATCATGAGCTCAATTTGGACTTCGGGAAGTGCCCCAAAAATAGGTCAAAAGTGGCGCGACGCATTGGGAAAAAGCGCAGCGCACTGGAGGAGCGCGACGCATTGGGCGCTCCTCCGCAGTGTAAATTAACACTGGAGTGGCGCACTGGGAGTGCGCACGGTGCACAGAGCTGACAGGAAGATTTTATCATTGCCTATAAAAAAATTCCAAATTTCGTGGCCCTTCTGCTCCAAATTAAATCAAATCATCTTGTGAGTTTCCATTTATCGGTGTTTGGTGTGGTTGGATGAGTAGAGTGCTGGGAATTTTGTTAAAATATATCGATGAAAGAAAATGGATATTTTTTAGTTTGGAAAAATTGCAGCTGGGACCTCGGACTAGGATTATTACAGAACTACAACTATATAGGTGAAATGTTGGCATTCTTAGGGCAATCCAATTCAAGTCGCCTGTGGGTGCTCTGGTCATCGAGCATCTTACACATCTTTTCGACATCAAAGTGCTATGATACACTCTTCAGTTGTGAAGCGGAAACTATCTTGTTAATCCACATCCTTATATCCTATTGACAAACAAATTTTTGTTGTATTTTTACCTTTATTAAAGGTTAAGGCTTCGTTCAAAATCATTTTTATTAAAAAATGGTTTTTATTCAAACGGCAAAGTGAAGGTGAAAAGTCAAAGACCAAAAGCCAAAATTAAACTAAGAATATCTACCACAGCAGAGAGATAGGAACAAATTGCCTATTTTCTACTTCATTTGAAATTCAAAGGGTCTACGTTACATTTTTTTGTCTTTTAATTGGTCAGCAGAGAAATTCAAGTGGAACGATGTTCTGTCTTTAGAAACAGATGGATGACTCTTTTTCTATCTTAATAATTTTAGTTGAAACAGCCCCCTATTTTCATCGATTTGTTTTTCCACCTCTAAGTTTATTTATTGTATTGAAAATATTTTGTAAAGGGTCTGAGTTATGGGAAAAAGTGTGGGAGAAAAACTCAGTGCTTATTTGTACAGTTTTGGAAGAGAATTAATGAAATGATGCAACTCTGATTCATGAGATTCCTGTGGTATGAGTTTGGCATATGTCTTTTCTTTATGCTTCATATGTATCTCGTTATGTTTTACAGTTCATTCATAATCATTTCTAGTTGAATGCTTTTAAGTAAGAGAGGTAGAATCCAGTTTATTGCTCTGCCTTGGGAAAGTGTTCATGTTTATGTATGTCTTCTACTGTTGAAAAGGATTCATTATATATGCCCTTTTCAAACTCTCAACAGTCTTTCCACCTCCATATTATTTCAAATTTGATTGCTAAACTTCCTTCCTATCTTGCCTCATGAAACACTCTGTGTCTTTGATTTAATGTCTCAGCTCATGCTGTTCTTTGTCCCATACATCCCTGAAACCCAGTCAAAAATCAAATACCTCTTTCCTATTTATTTACTAGCCTAAAAGTAGTGTTCATTATAGGTCATCTCAGGCCCTATTGGACATATTTTGCTGAGATAGACCTGGAGAGAGCCCTCTCCGTCCTCGTAGGGCTAGCTACGAGGCTGAGTGTGGTTTGATGTTACCTCGAATTCTGCCTTCCTTCAGCCTGAGGTAGATTTGAACTAACAGAGCAGTTAGGATTAGAACTATTGATGAAGAAAAAGTTCCCCTTCTTGTAAATGGACTTCGACTAAGGATCTATGACAAGACATTGACAAAAGAGGAATTTGTCAAGAGTTTTCAAGTTAATGCTGATATAAAATTGGTTAAGAATAACTCTTCTTCTCCCCTAACTTAGAAGTCTTATTTAATTTATTTTCAATCTAAAAAAAAGGAATTGAATAATATATATATGTGTGTGTGCGTGTTATATATATATATATATATCTGTGTGTGTGTGTGTCTGTGTTATATATCTGGAAAAAAAAAATGTATAAGTATGAAAACCAATCATTGATTGGCATACTTATGCAGAAAATATAGGGTGAAAACCAAAAGATGTATTTTTGGCACCTTACATTTTCTTTATTCCTGTTCTAAAAATCCCAATTCTTTGCATCCCTTTTTCTTTTATGAGAAAATAAAAATATAGATACAAAATTGATGAAATTCTGCAGCTCTAATGGATTTCTGTAGCTCAGACATGATATAACCTTTTTTACTGAAGCAGTTGAAGAATACACTAAGGAATACCTAAAGACAAGACAAAGAGAAGCAATTGAAGGTTAGAAACATCAAAGTTTAAGGTATGAAAATGAAAATTTTGTTTAATAATAAGGATGGAAACATTGAAATATGAATTAAATTATCATTTTACACCACCAACTCAAAAACATTATTAAAAGAGTTGATCATGTCAAATAAAATACCCATCTCATACTATGCCACTAAACCCTGATCATTTACATGACCTCTTCAACATCAAATCCCGACCTCGTTGGTGAAATAATCCAACTCATACTCTAAACAATCACTTTTCATTAAACCTCACTCACGCTCTCAAAAATTCCAAACCCTCACTCATTCATTCACCCTTACATATCATCCATTTCGTAGAAGAATTCACTTATGCTCTTAGCTCATACTGAAACCCTCAGTCTACTCTGTCAAAGAGGAATTCTTCAGGTAAATCTTCTCGGAAACCATGGGAGTAATTGTGAGGACAAGACCTGAAGGGAGAAAATTTATGGAAGGATATCCATAGGTAAATGAAATGTTGCAGAGAGAACATTCGCTCTGTTCTGTGGAAACGTTTGAAGGGTTTCATAAGGAGGTTACCAAATCTTTTTCCAGAGCATTTGATGAAGTGGAGGTCAAAATTGGAGACATAAAATTCGCAATCATAGATCATTTCATAGCCAAAGCCACTGAACTACCAAAGACGGGAGAAAGATGGTTTAAAAACAGAGGAATTGAAGGAGAAGGATGGAAAATATTTCTAAAAAACCTATGTATGGATACTAGAATTTTTAAAAATGGGATTCCTAGTACATCTCTTAAAGGAATATGGAGAAATTTGTTATTGATAATTCATAAATTCATTACCTGGGAGGGAATTTTTGGATGCATGTTCTTTTACCATGCTTGGTTGTTAATAAATTTTCTTGAAGATAGTGAAATAAACCTTCGATACTTTTTATTGCATAGTTTGAATAAAACGGAAATAGCTATTTAGAAGAGAATTTAGTTTATAGATAATACAATGTATCATCATGGGTTAATAAACATTTTCATTGAATTTCACCTTGAAATCTTAGGGATACTTAGAAAAAATTCTTAATTCAGAACCATTTCCAAGAAGTAGATCAAAAACCACTAGTGGTAGCAAGGAAAAAAGAGGAAGAAAAAGAAAATTTGAAAATGAACAACCACTCCAAGAACAGTAAAAATATGAAATCCCCATTGAAATTTTTTGGGAAAATTCAAGAAGCAAGCATATAAAAGGAAGGAGGATAACATAAAAGAGAAGGATAAATCTATAAACGCAGAAGAGCTTAAGATAAATAAAATCAAGGAAAAAGTTGAAAATCATCATTAACCAGTAAGAAGAGATAGACTCAGAAAGACAATAGAGGAACCAACTTCAAAAGAAACATAATTTTTTGATTTAGAGGAAGATCCTAAGGTTCCATCCCCCATTTCCATTTCACCCACTCATATTCTAGGTCAAAGAACTACAGAGATTGGTCCAGTACCACAGGAAATTTATGATTATATTGAGTCTTTGGAGAAAATAGATGGAGGGAAGACATCAGTTTTTTAAGACTAGCCTCATAGTCCACAAGAACCTCTAGTTGTGAATTCTCTAAAACAATAAATATTTGAACTAGAGACACTAAATAGGCATATTAAATAGGAAAATGAAGCCTTGAAATTACAAAGCCATATTGAGAAAACCATAAATGACAATACTCTTCTACATTTTGGTTTATGGTTTAAGAAGAACAAAAAATTAAAGAATAAGAATAAAGAACTAAGCAGGCAGTTCATAAACTTGAAAAAAAAACTCCTAATGAGAAAGCCAAGGGTAGTTGTAAGTGAAAGGAAGACAAGGAAGATGAATTAGATGTTTTAGTAGAAGTCTCAGGGAAAATGTAGTAACATGATAAGACTCACAATTTTGTGTTTTTTCATGAGGACATGCAATGGTCTCCTCGTGGGGGAATGTGGAGCGTCAAGGCTGCCTCAATTTTAACACTCCTTTTCACTATCTTTCCTTCTTTTTGATAGCGCCATAAGCTCAAAAAAGTGTCTAAATGCACATTTTGACTTGGTAAGGTATCCTAATGATCTATTTTTCATATTTGCAATTGTTCCTTATTATTAGAATGAAGTTTGTATTTAGCTACAAAATTAATGCAATTCTGCAGCCAAGCTCTGTTTCTGTAGCCACCGTCATGGTACGAAAGGTTCTAAGGTATTAATGGAGAAGCGGAATATATGGGTAGTTGAAAAATGATCTTGTCATGCATCCTATCCTATTCATCCATCCAGAATCAAGAAATAAGTCATCGAAGAACACGGTCAAAGGAGCGGTCAAACGGGAGCTGGAGAAAGTGAGCGAGAAAGTATGAGCTTCATGATTTTCGCTGCCACGTAGAAAATTGTGAAACAATGAAATTATCATTTCTGTTAGAGTTATAGATAAACATTTCTTAGTATTTGAAGGCATAAAGGCCTCAGAACATTTAATTCCCGGCTTTTATAAATAGCAGGCTAAGTCATTGTCTAAAGAACGCGAATGATTGTGAGATTGTGACATATTTTAAAACTCTATTTTTATCCTTTAATCAAATGAAGAAGTGTTCCATAATTCTAATGCGAAGTTAGTCAAGAGTAGATTCAGACAATCTGTTGTGGAGGGCCCCTACAACAGAAAAGGTTTTCATTTTGTTTTTGTTATTTAATTATCATTACATAGATTAAATTTTTATGCGTTTATAGTGTGTTGTAGTATAGATGTGTGCTCTATTTTCAGTCTTATTTCCATGAAATTATTTTTATATTTATAATTGTCATTTCATTTACTGTTATCGTTATTTCCAGAATATTTTCATGACTATATTAGATGCTTTTTCTCTTTCATAGATTTAATTCTTATATGGTTAAAAGGCCTGGGTATTTTATCATAGATTAGTTTATTTTCTCTTCATGCAATATCAATTTATCATAGATCAATTTATTTCCTCTTCATTTAATAGAATTTTATCATAGAAAAATTTATTTCCTCTTCATGGAGTATAATTTTATCATAAATCAGATATTGAGAAATATGTTTTAGAAGATTTATCTTTTCAGTTTTAGATCAATTTTGTCTTATGAGCTCAATTAAGTTTTATTTCATACACGTATATTTCTTTTATCAGCATAAAATAGTTTTTAGTAATTCTTTAGGATAAATTTAATTCACATTAAATTTTCAAGAAGACATAAAAATTAGAATTTCTTTTTGGTATTATAATTTTAGTTCTTTTCATAATCAATCCTTCGCTACTAACAAGATTTGTCGTTTCAATTTCTGGAACTTAGTTAAGTTTGGATTTAAGTTTATTTTTCATAATTTAGTTTTCTAAATTCATTCAAGAACATCTGGAATAAAAAAAAATTCAATTTTTTTTTTGACATACCACCAAAATAAATTAAGTAAAGGAGGCTTCTAGCATATACAATGCATTTTCACTTCACAAGATTACCTACTCTGGTTGATAATTTATGATTGCAATTTAAGAACATTAAATTGACTAAACATGTAATTTACTCATTTATTCAGCCATTTATAACTACAAATATTAAGGAATAAAGCGTACTACCTTTCTATCATGGGCATATACATTTCTATGTTATAGTTTTGGGACAATCTCATCAAGTCATTCCTCAGTAACTTGCGGGGTAATTTTTTGTCATACAGTAAAAGTAAATTATGTATCTTTGTCTTTAACTAAAACAATATTTTACTCATATTGATCATTCTCTATAGTGCAAAGAGTAAATGATCTTTATCATATATTTTGCAAGAAAATAAAGAATTGCATACACTTGTTTCAGCAGATAATGAATTGCTTACACCTATTTCATTTCTAGTTTTGAAGAATAAGAAGAAACAATACTCTTACCCTATTGTACAAAAACTTAGTTCTAGAATTGAACAAATTCCATTAATTTATAAATACCCCAGAAACTCATTCTCTATTATCCCCTATTTTTTTATAGTTAATTTTCACTGAGGAGTAATCTTCACACTTTCATTATTTTACGAATACATGCTAAATTAATTTTTGCATTTGTTTTGAAAACTTGATTACTATACTTCGGATAATTTAAGAAATTTTGGATCATATATCAAAGAGTTTTACAACTATGCAAGGTCTAGGGTATATCCTGCTTTTGTTAGATATGTATATCATCACACGTATACTCTTTGGCTGGAGCATTAGTTCGTATGCATGATATTATCTTTGATTGAAACACGTTAAGAGTATGCCCAACTTCTGGCCCTTTAAGGGTTTTCAAGCTTAGGGCTATTTCGTTATACCTTGCTCCAAACTGTGACCCAAAGAACTTTTATCCTTGAGACTTCAGTTGCACCACTATTTCACGAGTTCAGTACACATTGAAATTCAGTGCATTATTTGAAGAAGAAACCTAACAGTCCTTTAAACGAATTTATTTTTCCCATACATTTTGTGGATTTTCCACAACCTTTTAGTTCTACCAGGAAGGAGTAACCTGACAACAACGAATGTAATAAATAAAGAGTAGATTGGTATAAATTTTAGGAGTAAGGAAAATACTAACTACACAATGCCTAAACCTAAAACATCAAGTTGAGAAGAATCTCGAACTGCAATTTACAAAATGTTGTTATCATATGGGGAAGAAGGTGATTTATGAGAATGATTCATATTATGTGAGGCTGTAGAATCAAGTATTTAGCTATTTGAAAATGCATATAAACATTGTGTATAAAGTTCATGCATTTTAGTAGTTGAAGAAGGTCTAGCACTAAAATTTCGTGCCACTACATGGCTTCAATCAATTCCTCTAGTTTTTTTTGGATTTCCTCATGACCAAGTATGCCACAAAAATTGCAAGTTACACTTTAATTCTTCTTTATTTTGGAAGAATACTCTAGAATCTTGGAAGGTGGAGGAGCATGTGATTTTATTTCTGTTGAGTCTCAAAGCTAGACTTACTAGCATGAGTAGTATCATTCCCTTGTTTGTGTCAAGTTATGTGAAAACTATCAATACCCAAATACCTCACAAGGACCTCCCATTTTCTGGGACAATGACAGTGGTTGGGTGCATTCTTTAAGCTTCACATGTTTAAAATGTACCTCACTGGTTCCTTAGAAGGAATTTCCTTTGATTCCATGGGATGTGTATATTATTCCCAAGGATGAGGGAGGGCTTTCCTTGATTGATATTTTCAATTAGGTGATATTTTAGAAGTGCAATGGGTGCTAAGATGTATAGAGGGCTCTGGCCCCTGACAGCTCTTGATTGATAGGATGTTGTTTTGATGGTGATGAACGTTTGTTTGTGCCTAAATATATGCCAAATGATACTCTAGAAAATCATCTCTTCCATTGTATGTATCCCTTGAACTTGGGAACATTTGTTTGTTACACAATATATGCCATAGAAAGGAATAAAGGGTTCCCACTCTAATTTCTAAACAACTATAGTTTAAACTTTATAGGCAATTTTATGCTAGAGGTTCTCTTTTAACTTGCATTCTTTTACTGATACATGATAAATGAATTTTTTCATCTGTTTTTAAAACTTGATTACTAAGATTTGGCTAATACAAGAAAATCCATATCATATATCAGAGATTTTTACTACCATCAGGATCTAGGGTATATCCTACTTTTGTTAGATATTTATCGCATCACACATGTAATCTTGCTACCTTGTGTAATATTTGAATTACTGTGTTTCTTTCATTTCTTCTCTAAAGTATTTTTGCATTTACTGTCCTCATTTACTTCAACCATTGTAAATTTGGTCATCGAACTAATAATCTGTATAAGTCAACTCTTATCTCTAAAATGGAATAAGTCAGAGAAGAAAGAAACAAATTTGAAAATGAATTATTTCAAGATGTATACAAAGAGATAAATGAAACATCTGATATGTTTTCTAAAGAATCTCTAGGACTCCAATAAAGCAAGTTGATGATAATAGAAAAAAACTAGAGTGGATATCTGTCTAAGAGATCATATCTCTCTATTTAGACGAAACATTATGTTTCCTTGTTTTTAGTAGAATTTTATCTTTACTATTGTAAAAAAAAGAGCAAGCAATGATGTCTTATCTACATTTAGTTTCAGGAAAATTTTCTTTTGGAGTTTTAAGAATTTGTGGTCAATGATGTGGACCTTCCCAGGAACTTTACACAGTGAATTGTTATTTATAGGTAAAAGAGTCATCTTATGGTAAGTGCTTAGCTTTATCACGACTTGTTGATCTAGTTTCACTTCATCAAGTTAAATTTTTAATGCACTAATGCCTTTACATGAACATCGTGCATGCAACTCAACAACGTATTCATATATTTCCCATGTAATTTATTTCACCCTCTTCCCACATATGCCCAAGTAACTGAACAACCAAGGTAAACATCTGAAGAGAGGCTACTAATATGAGATTCAATCTCCTAGATGACCTTAAGGAAGTGGAATTGATGGAAACCTATTAAAAAAACCTCACACTTCATCAAAATCACCTCCAAGAGGTAACTCAATATCCTAGATCCTTGAACCCTGAAGGGAGACTTGTTTTTTACCCTTTTGAGCCTTGAACGCGGGAATTTAAGGTCAAGGGAGTGGCTATCAACCTATATGTGCAAGCATGCCATGGCAAGGTAGCCGCCAAGGCCCCAAAAAGTTAGTTTCATGCCTGCAGGTCCGAGATTTGTGCCACATATTTAGCCCCAGAGCCCAGGTCACTACCCAAAACTTCCTGAAACTTTAGGAGAGGATAAATAACATTTAAACAAAGATATGGAAGAGATCATATCATAAGGAACTCATCCGTACCCCGCCCAACCGTGAGAGAAATTTCGTCAAACATGTCACAAACATTTCTTATAAACAACAAAATTAAACAAATGGGTCTCTTACATATCTGAGAATGGCTAAGAAGCATTTCTCCCCTACATCATAAGCTCCAATAAAATATATTTTACCATAAACACATTATGTATACATTTACAGATAAAAAATGGATATAGACATGCGTTGTCACTGATAGAATACATGCTTATAACCAACATAATAACAACATAAATACAATGGATACAACAACAAATAAACCCATACATAAACTACTACATTTGCATACAGAATGCCAAAGGAATGAGCTCTTCATTTCTAAGTGTAAAAGCCAACTAGGGATGGGACTTTCACATTCCACCCTAGCACAGAGTAGCTGATCCAAGTCTCAATTCAACCAATCACCCCCATGCCATATTCCAAGCATGAATGTGGGACTTTATAAAACACATCAATCAACACCAAACTAGGGCTCCAGAGGCAAAACAGTCTCAACCCCAAACCAGTGATTCCACTTCATGGTTGGAAATCATTAACCATCTCGGATTGGTCTCTACCCAAGCTTCTTCATGGCTACAATGTGTTTGTTCCAACCAAGGCTCTATGACTAATAACTCAACCCCAACCATTCCCGGGCTCCAGAGCGTTTGTGCATCAAAGGCTCCATGACTAGTAACTCAACTCAACGGTTGTCTGTCAAGCTCCAAAGCATTTTTTCAACCAAGGCTCAAGGAACTAATAACTCAACCCAACAACTAAAGGAATCATGAGAACCAACTAGAAATTAATAAATGGAAATAAACCCACAATACCATAGTTCTCCATGAAATGGAAAGGCTAGGCAAATCCTCATGCATATACCATGCATGCCAAAACTAGTGAGGAAAATATACATGCAACTTAGTACCTGCAATCAAATCTCACTATAGCTGATGATCCAAATTTCCACCTAAATTCTCCTTCTCTTCCTTTTCCTGCATGCTCCAAATCACCAAGTATCCACACTCTTTAAGATTTCTCTAAGAAAAATTTAAATATCTAGGAGTATGAGAGAGAGAGAGAGAGAGGATAATGTGAGAGCTCCAAAAATGCACTAAAAAAAGGTACCAACTGATCCTCAATTTTTTTTTTATAGAAGAGGCCTCTATTTTCTTCATTTTCCATCATTTTCCTTAATTTTCCTCCTCGCATGCAACATGTGACCTTTCATCTCCGTTTTCTCCTAATTTCCATTATTTTCATAAATAAATGTGCAAAAAATATATTTTTCCTCTTTAATGCCTTAGCCATAGCCTTTACCAATTTCCTTAGCCATAATAAACCATGTGAACAGCTGCACTAAGATGTTTTGCCCAAAATTTAGCTTGGAATACATGTCCCATCAACTCTGCTTATTATTTTAACTTTATTACATGAAATTTTCACCAAGGTTGTTACAGAACCCTCCCCCTTTGGGGACACCATCCTCATCATTCAATGACACATATACCTCAGCAACACTACTAAAAAGAAAACATACTTCTCATGGAGCTTTATAGCATAGCTCGATGCAGTATTTACAATGATCACCCTAATTAAAATCAAACCAACATGACATCATAACAACATGAAAATTATAATGACATGACACCATACAATTTATTGAAGATTTATAACATGTCTCATGGCGATAGCTACATCCATATACATATGTACATACATCCAACCATCACATCAAAACATATACCAAAACATCGCCAAAGCATATGCTAAATAAAACCAACATCACACCAAAACTGCTTTGCCTCAACTGGAAAACAAGGAAGGATACATGCCCTGCATATGATCCACCATCTCCCATGTAGCTTCATCATGCCCAAAGTGATTCCATTGAAATTTAACTTTCTATATTTCTCGATTCCAGAGCATGAGCATCTTTTCCTGCAAAATGCATTGTGGCTCTAGATGGAACTGTCCTTCTGGATCCACCTGCAATACAGAAAAATAAATAACATGATCAAAATATTTAACATATTTATTAAGAATGATATATGAAAAAAATCATGGAATTTCACTGTGGAAGGAAGTGCAAGTCAATAGGGCACTGGTCCAATCCTCTCAATGATCTTGAAGGGTCCACAAAACCTTGGTGCCAGCTTGGCACACAATCCAATCTCCAAGGGGATCTTCTTGGGATTAATAGACAAGTATACCTAATACCAAACCTAAAACTCCTTGAACAACATGTTCCTATCTGCATAACTCTTCTACCCATCCTTTGCTTCTTTCAAGTTTTTCTTGATCACCTACATTTCCTGTTTCATTTCTACCAACATATCTGGTCCAATCTATACCCTGTTAACTGGATCACTACACTTGATAGGAGTGTTGCAACTCCACCCATACAATGCCTCAAATGGAATCATCCTCAATGACTCCTCATACCCATTGTTGTAGGAAAACTCTACCAGTTGAAGGTGTTAGAGTCGGTATCTTCATCCCTCCATCAGAGATCAAATTTCTCTTGTTGCATTTCATTTTAGGTGTCTCATTCAGTTCAGTCAGTTGCATTCCATTAGGAGCATGGATCATCTGACGGAAGGGTCTTGTCACTCATATCCTCATGTCATGTACCTGCTGGTCCGTGTCTGTTCATCAAAATCAATTTTAAAATCACTTACAGTCATTTTTGGTCAACTGGTTAGCAAAGAGTCATTTTAGGGTTTTTAGTCTCATTATGTCTAGGGTTTCCTTAATTTAGTCTTCAAAATGACTAATAATGTCAACAGGCACATGAGGGAGGTTCGAAATAGGTTTTCATCGCAAAAATTTCATCGTCATAATGTTTGATAATGATTTCTCTTCAAAACTCTGTTTTGAAGAAAAATCGTCTATTTTATCCTTTTGTAATAAATGCAATGCAATTTTCAAATTTTTTTCAGTTGTAAAGTTATTCAAGCGCAGCCCTAGTCACCTTTGCTAAAATCCCATGCTAGCTATCCCTACAAAGACAGTCAAGAGATTCATCATCAGTCCAAAAATCACAAAGGAAACAAAAACAAAGTTTATTTGAAAAGTGCCAAAGTTTTCAAACATTACACAAGTGGGTTTTCAAATAAAAAATCAAAGTCTATAGCATAAAATATATTTTAGTGTTTCAATAATCCATTTGCATGCCAAAGACAAGATTGAAAGTCAAGAAATATTGTGGAAGAGAAAAACAGTGTTTGGAAGGCCGAACTGTGGTGAAGTTCAGTGTCGCGGCGCATTAGGTGTTGAGCGCGGCACACTGGTTGAGCGCGGCACACAGGGCTGCTCACCTCAGTGCAAAGTTGAACTGGCATGGTGCACACAACGGTCGCGGTGCACTGGGCCACTATCACGATGCACAGGGCCGAAACACAAAATTTGTTGCCATTTCCCTCAAATTTCAAAATGAATCGGCCTCCTTTGTTCCAAATAAGTTTATGAGACTTTGAAATTTTCATTAACAATGTTTTGTGTTGATTGAGGTTGAATATGAGAGTTGGAATGCCAAAAACATTAAACCCTATTCCCTTATTAAAAATTGCTCCTTAGGGTTTTGAAATTGGTATTCTGAAAGTAATTTTGTGCCAATACTTCATTCCCCTCTTGTTATTCCTCCCTCTCACTGTTAATATTATCATTACAGTCCTCCCCTATTCCCTTATATCCCAAGCCACTCATTCCATCTCATTCCTATTTTCCCTATCCATAAATCATTTCATTTCTCATCATTTTCCCTTTCCCATTTCATTTGTAAAAAATTCCCAAACCCAAAGTTTCCCAAACAGTCAAGGGGCTGTCCATTGTCCCTAAGTTTGTCAATTTAAAATCTTTCAAAAAGGGAAATTCCACTTGACAAGACCCCATTGTCCCCACTGCCCTATATCTCCTACAGTCCCTCCCCTTTGACACACATTTGGCAACTAAAACAAAGCACCAAATTCTCATTTTCATCTCATACAAGTCAAACATAGACCTTGAAACATCATGGAGACAGACACTGATACATCCTATGATAGAGATAGTGATTCTACCACTGAGCTACATGCACCTAGAAGGCCTCGTAAAGGTGGCAAACATGTGAGAGAATAACCCACCTCATTGACTCAATTGTAGGCTTGACCACTTGCCATGGCATGTTTTCGGGAGCAGTCATGCTATCAGTGTTGTGAAATGATTGCTAGGATTCATCATCATCAGGAGCTGGCTCATTTGTTTGTATTGCATTTACATGATGGTCAGGTAAATCTTGCTGGTGTAAATTTCACTTTGACACCAGAAACCATCTCTCAAGCAACCGGGATACCGAATGTGGGTGAACAGTGGAACAAAAGACAGTAGGTGGACAGAGTGCATTATGAACCATACATCAGGCCTAGCTTTGTGAGGAAACTCGGCAGAGTGTTCCCATTCCGGTTCCTAAAGGAATCCTATGCGCCTCTGATGAAACTCATTATCAGATATTTCAGTTGTGAGGGTCGATTTTCACGCCTCTATGCTTACCACATCAGGTTATTGATGCATTTCACTAGAGTGAGGATGATTAACATACCTTATTTCATGTGCCATAATATCGAGAGAATGACCATTCTTGTGCAGAAGAAAACTCCCAAGCAGCAGTACAACAGTATTTATTACTATGCACTCATCAAGATCATGGTTGTACATCAGCTTGGATTGCAGGGCATTTCATGGGAGGACTTCATTTCCTGTGATTTATTCACATTTCCTCCAGTTCCTCTGGAGTTTTTTCATGACCCAAGTGAACCTTCACATCAGACTGAAGGTCACGAGAAAGAGCCTATCAGTGTGCCAGTGTTTGTTACTTATCAGAGAGGCACCAGAGTATTATTTGCAGCAGCCCGACGAGTACTATCTCCACTTGGGGTGGAAGGGGTCTCGTTTCCATCATCAGTAGCACAGGTATAGGTACAGGATAGAGGTAAGATGCCCATGTAGGATGAGGGCCCTTCAGGAGGCCAAGATACTGATTTCATATTGATTTATGAGGATTCGAGCTCTCCAACCTCAAAGTTGAGAGAGACCATTCAGGAGCAGAAGGCGGAGATTGACATCTTGACCATCAAGTTGCAGAGAGCCCAATGGATCATAAACAATCTGGAGCAGTAGAACAAATAGTTGGAAGATCAGCAAACAATCATGGAGTTGCAAAACATCTGTGAGAATCGACAAGCTGCCCGAAGAAGCCAAACCGAGATGACACCCATTGAGCGGGAGATTGAGGCTGATAGAGACACTTAGCTTGAGAGGGTCAATATTCATCTTGAGAAGCTTTTGGAGAAGGAAAAAAAATAAAATAACATTCTCAGGCACATGAAGAACCACTATTGGGCACAAAATCATGTTTGCAAAGCGAGGATCAAAATCCTGAAAGCAAGGCTAAGGAGGGCACTAAAGCATCGTAAAAGGCATGATAGACTCCAAATTTTGGCCGAAGCTTCTTTGGCCCAGCATAGTGCTTGATAGTGGACATCCAGCCCAAATTTCAAGAAATTTGGGAAACTTTTTGTCAATTTTAAATTTTTTGGCCTAAACACATATTTTTCCGCCCGACGCGTAGCGCCACTTGGCGCGTGCTTATAATTGGTAGCTCTTTTGGAGGAAAACTTTGCATTTCTAGATTTTTCATAAAATTTTATGCATTCCTACCCATTACCTAAGTATTTCATCAAGTTCTAGGTTGCCTAAAGGGTCAAAAACACCTCAAAAATGACCTTTCTGCCACTTTTTGCACACACAGGAAGCAGTGTTGGGAGATTTGATTTTTGGAGGGGCAAATGGCAACTAAATTTAGAAATTCCACTTGGGTTGGAAATTAGATAGGTAGGGATTTCCAACGAGCTATCCTGAACTCAATTTGGACTTCGGGAAGGCCCTCAAAATCAGCCTCAAATTTGTGCTATGCATAGAGATTTCAGGCGCGGCACATTGGGAAATTTGGCCTATTTTTCACTCAGCAGCTCATATTTTCGCCTATTTTTTGCTAGTTTGACTTTTTCAGGTAACTCTTGATGTACCTTGATGTAATTTCATGACCATGATGTAATTTTGGCACATTTTTACTCATCTTAGTAGATTCATTCACCAAAAAGTGAAATGTAAGTGAATGAATCAGTTTCCTATCATATAGAGGCAAGTTGTTTCATTGCCTATTTTCTAGTTCTTAGTTTAGATATGGTTGAAATAGCTCCTAGAATGATAAGATCGACCCCTAGAGGCATGGGAATGAGTTAGGCATGTCTATATCTTGTAGTTCTTCAGTCATTTCCAGGGTTTGACACTTGGGATTGTGTGGCACTTCATTGTACATTTCATCTCTGCAATTTTGCCAAAGGAATAGACCAGGGTTTGCAGCACTCTTTGGGATCCATGTGGCTCTGTGTTTTGATGGTTTTTTTCTCTATGTGATTGTAAGTTCACTGATGTTTATGTGTATCATTTCCCTTCTCCTTTCTTCTTAAATTAAACAAATGAGTTATAAAGGTGGAATTCATTAGATTGCTTTGCTTTGCCTTCAGTTTTGTTTAATTCTCCATGTTTTCATCTGTTTGAAGAGGATTCTTGAAATCCTATTGCCCTATTCAGCTCCTCACCAGTCTAAACTATCCATTCATTCAATCCAAAGCATCAAAAAAATTTCTTTCCTTGCCCCATTCAGAACTCTCCAAAAACTAGGCCTCATCCCCGAACCCAAAACTGCCTTTCCCTTTGTTTCCAACAAAACCCCAAAAATCAAGATCAAACTCCTTCACCTATATACCTAGCCTAAAATTAGCCTTTATTTCAAGTCATCTCAATCCCCTTCGATTATTTTCGTTGAGATTGACCCGGAGAGATCCCTCTCCTGATCTGGTAGGGCTAGCTACCAGACTGAGAGTGGTTTGATGTTACCCTGAACTCTACCTTCTTTCAGCCTGAGGTAGATTTAGGCAATAACATAGTGGTGACTCCACTGGGAAATAAAATGGTTTTATTGTTAGTGTTATTTTTTTTATAAGCTACAGACGGAGCCTGAAGTTATGCTAGGTAGCCTTCGAAATGCTCTTGCTTTGCATTAGCGAAAGTAGATAAACACTACTTCAGTCAATCTCCGGTATAGTTTGTAAATGTGACACTTGACTTGTAAATTGCCCCCAGTACATCAGATCGTTCTGGACTCTTGGGTGATGAGTCTATAATTTGATAGGGTGAAAAACTTGGTTTTGTCCCATTGATTTTTGAAATTAATTCAACACACTGGCTTCCAGAAGACATACTAGAGAAAATCTGGATCCCGATCCACCTCCAGTGTATGAAAATACCAATCTAATTTCAAGAATTCTTCATCGAGAAAGTCTTGTGATTCCTCTATTTAAATCTCATTCATGTCTTGCTATGTTTGAATACCTTGAAGATCTTGAATTTGACGAACAATTTGAGTTGTCGTTGTTTGAGACGAAGTCTGAAAGTGCTATTGGTTCTACGGTCATAAATCTAGAGTTTATTAAGTATCTTGAAATTGAACAAGCTAATAGATCCATTTATAGCTACATCTTGAACATTCAAAATTCTATTGTGGCAAAAAATATTCCTGAGTTTATAGAATCTGCATCTGAAACTCTTGGGCCCTCAGCAGTGACTTTCGATTCACAGGTTCATACCGAGCCTCCTTTCATTCCTACCATTCCCGTGCAACCACTTATTTCTGATCAACAATCTACAGTAGTTTCACTTCCATCCACACCTCATACATCTACTGCTCCGATTCCTCCCATATTTCCAAATCCGATTGTAAATTCACCAAGAGCAATGGCTGCCCGATTTGCACTTCTCGTGTTACCTCAGAAGTTGGATGATATGTCTGCTGATTATCAAAGTAAGATTCCATTGTTTGATGGTACTCCTCAAAGTGTTCCTGCTCAGCAACATGTTGATAGAATGGCAGATTTCTTTGACCTTCATGAAATCGATGTAGAGAATGTGACCATGAGATTATTTGTGCAAACTTTTGGAGGTGAAGTAAGAAAGTGGTTCAGAGCTTTGCAACCTAGGAGTATTGCTACATTGGCTAAGCTTCAGAGAGAATTCTCGGATCGATGGGAAGTAGATAAAGATCCTTTTCAGATCACTTCTGAATATACCAAGATCAAGCGGAATGTTGGTGAGTCTGTCCAATATTAGTGTATTAGATTTAATGCAGTTTACAATGCAATTCTTGATGATTTAAGGCCATCTAGGAGGTTAGATTTGCTTAAGTTTCCGGATGGTTTTGATCCAGACATGGCCTATCAATTAAGAGAAAGAGATCCGGCCACTTTGGAGGACATGCAGAAAATTACAGTGAGTGTTGAAGCTAATTTGAATGACAAGAGATCTAGATTGAAAGCTGAAAAGAAAGTAGTAATAAAGGAAGAGGCTTCTACTTCAGATCAAGTACTTCGCAAGGTGGAAAAGATGACTGAAATATTAACACTTGATAAGCCTGAAACGCAGATCAGAAATCCTAACTTCCGTGGCCAGTAGCCACCACAATTCAGAATCAAACAATGAGAGCAACGAGCACAAGAACTAGCAGTACAGCAGCAGGTAAAGACACCTTTACAGCAGAATTTTTTTGGTCCGGAATCAGATGATGAAGACAATGTAATAGGGGAAGAGAATCACTTCTTTACACCTGATGATTTGCCAACTTTTATCACTAAATATGAGGAGTATGCAGAAAACTCAGCTGTACAAAAAGACAAGTATTTCATTTTGACAAATGAGACAGCTCTTGAAGAAGAGTCAAATTAATATCAAAGAGGTTATATGAATGCTTTGTCCGCCCATCAGCATCAATATTCACTTAGAAACAGAGATGTGCCTATCAATCCAATCCAAAAGACAAAGGAAGTTTCAGCACCAAAGAATGATTCACCTGTTGCACAAAAGAAGGGAAAAGAGATAGTTGATCCCACTACTAGAAAATCCCCATCAGCGAATGAAAGATCTAATCAACCAATTGTATCGAGGGGGAAAGTTGAAAAGAAGGATGTTCCAGCCAAAGAGGTAGAAAAAACTTCAGTCTTTAACTTAGAGAGTGAAATTGCTAAGTTAAAAGTTTCCATTCCTTTGACTGAATTGATGAAGAATAGCAGTTATAAGGGTCAGGTATCTAAAATTCTGAATTTTGATCCAATGTCTGATATGGTAAATGTGGAAGATGATCAACTTGAGTTGATATTTGGACCAGCATTGGATGGTGAGTCTCCAGATAGTGACGTGCCTCCTTTTTATATCAGCCTTAGATTGCATGATTTTGTGTTACATAATGCCATGTTTGATTCTGGAGCATCTCATAATCTCATGCCGAGAGCAATTATGGAGAAATTGGGATTGGACATCACTAGGAAATATCATGATCTTTATTCTTTCGATTCTAGCAAAGTAAGATGCATTGGGCTTATCAAATATTTGGTGGTTAGTTTAGATCAGATTCCGACTAAGAATGTTTTGATGGATGTGGTTGTGGTGGATATTCCTCCTAGATTTGGCATGCTTCTTTCCAGATCTTGGGGAGCGAAATTGAACGGAACATTGCAGCTTGATTTCTCCTATGCTACCATTCCTATGTTTGGTCAGATGAGAAGATTATATTGGGAGCAAAAGATGAAGTATATGATCACCAGCGAGGAGAAACCAGTAAATCATCCAATCAATTATGTACATACAGATTTAGAGTCATTTGTTTTGTATTCAGATATTTTCAATGATGTAAATAGTTAGTTAGTTGAAGCAGAGGACATTCCGGAAATCACCGAGAATTTCAGAGAGGTTTTGAAGAAAGAAAGACAAGAACTTGAGAGTTTCGTTGAGCAATCAACCTTCCGACAGCAGAAAAAAGTTGATGAACAGCAAGCAGAAATAACAGAGCAAACAGAATTTCAGCACTTGGAAGAAGACGAAGATGGTTTGTGGACCATGGATTTTGATGGTTCAGTAGGAAGTGATGGTGCTGGAATTGGCATTTGGGTACACAGCCCTTTTTCTTTCCCAAACAAGGTACCGAGTAATGTAAGGGTATGCTCTTATAAATTAGCTTTTGATTGTTCGAATAATGAGGCAAAATACGAAGCTTTGATTGCTGGTCTGAAAATTCTTAGAAAGTTGATTGCTAAGAGGATTTCAGTGTATGGTGACTCCGAGTTGGTAATTAAGCAGGTGGAAGGTAAATACCAAGCTAATCATCCTCGAATGCAGGCTTACCGAAATGCATTTCTTGATATCTTGAAAATGTTTTCAGACTATACTTTGACTTGTGTCCCTCGTATTCAGAATGGTATTGCAGATGCACTTGCAAAGGCAGCAAGTAATTTGAAGATTCCGATGAACTCAAGAAAAAAATTTGAAATTCATGTGAAGCATCGTCTGACTGTCCCGGACAATCAAAGGTATTGGCAAGTATTCCAAAATGATGAAGAGTTTGATGAATTTCTGCAAAACAAAGGTAAATTCAAAGACACTTCAATTGATATGGAGCATGATTATGGTGAGGCTGATGTGCAAGTAAATTAGATGGAAGTTTTGCAGCTGAAGGATAACGTCATTCCTAAAGGCTTGATACCTTTAGAGGAGCTCTTTGATCAAGATGACGTAGCTAAAAAACCAACCTTGCGGCCAACCAAAAAGGGAGTTGAAGATGTGAACATTGGATCAGCTGAGAATCCATAGATGGTGAAATTGTCCAAAGCATTTCCACCAGAGGTAAAAGCAAAATACGTTAGTTTATTGTCTTCTTTTGTTGATGTATTTTCTTGGGACTATTCAGATTTGAAGACGTATGATACAAACATAATTCAGCATACCATTCCAATTAAGCCAAATCAAAAGCCCTTCAGGCAGAAGTTGAGAAGGATAAATCCAAATTTGCTGCCCTCAATTGAGAAGGAAGTGAATCGATTGTACAAGGCTGGTATCATTGTTCCTATAAGATTTTCAGATTATATTTCCAATTTGGTGCCCGTACGCAAGAAGACAGTTGAGATTCGTTTGTGCATTGATTTTAGGAATCTGAATAAGGTTTCTTTGAAAGATAATCATCCATTGCCCAAAATGGATCACATACTTCAACGATTAGTTGGAGCATCTCGTATGTCGCTACTCGATGGTTATTCTGGGTATAACAAAATTCTGGTCCATGAGGATGACAGAGACAAAACAGTGTTCACCACTCCGTGGGGAACTTTCGATTATGCTAAAATGGCTTTCGGTTTAAAGAACGTTGGTGTGACATTTCAGCGAGCAATGGATATGGCATTTGAAAATGAGAAAGATGTTTTTCTAGTTGTGTATCTTGATGATTTGACAGTCTTTTCTAATTCTGATGAAGAGCACCTTTACCATTTGAAGATTGTTTTTCAGTGATGTAGAAAATATGGTGTGTCACTCAATCCGAAGGAGAGTTTGTTTGCCATGGATGAGGGAAAACTTCTTGGTCACATAATATCAAAAGATGGCATCCGCATTGATCCAGCTCAAGTAGAAGCTATTCAGCAAATTGATCTTCCCCGGAACAAAAAGGAGATCCAATCCTTGAATGGTAAGATGAATTTCTTACGCCGCTTTGTGCCTAATCTTGCCGAACATCCAAGAGAGATTACAAACATGCTTAAGAAAGACAACGTAGTGAAGTGGACCAAGGAGGTGGTAAAATCTTTCAATTTAGTGAAGTTGGTTCTTTCTTCAGCTCCAGTTTTGATCAGCCCGGATTATACTCAGGATTTTATTTTGTTTTCATTTGCTTCGGAGCATACTATGGTAGCAGTATTGATGCAGAAAAGAGATGAGCATGAAAAGCCAATTTCTTTTTTCAGCCGAACCATAAGAGATGCAGCCTTAAAGTATAACATCATTGAAAAGCAAGCTCTTGCTTTAGTGAAATCGTTGAAAGATTTTCGAGTGTATATTCTACATTCTCATATTCTTGCTTATGTTCCTAATGTTGTTGCTAAGGATGTTTTAGTGCAAACAGATGCGGAAGGGAGACGAGGCAGATGGATTGCTGCCTTGTTGGAGTATGATGTGGAGATAAAGCCTACAAATATTATCAAAGGACAGGGGCTGGCTAAGCTAATGGCTAAGTCAAATTTACATGCCTTCGACATTAATCTCATTGCTGTTATGTCCGAGGAAAATGAGGAAAGTTCATCAGTTCAGGTATCAGAAATCTTTGTGCTTTCTCTTTGGTATTCAGATATTTTATATGTGCTTCAAAATTTGTCACCACCACCCGGCATGGATAGAAACAAAAGTAGAACTCTAAAATTGAAGGCTGCTAAGTTTTGTATTTTGAATAATTCACTCTATTGGAAAGATCCCGGTGGTGTTTTGTTGAATTGTTTGGTTGAAGAAGAAGCAAAGCATGTTATGGAGGATTTTCATGAGGGAGATTGTGGGGGTCACCTTTTTTGGAAAACAACGGCCAACAAAATTTTTAGGGCGGGATATTATTGGCCGACACTTTTTGCTGATGTGTATAAGACTATCAAAAGCTGTCATGAATGTCAGATTTTTGAAGGGAGGAAGAAATTACAGCCTTTTCCGCTTAAGCTCATTGAGGTAAGTGCTCCTTTTTAGCAGTGGGGTTTGGATTTCATTGGTGAGATCCATCCTGCTTCTTTAGCTCAGCACAGGTGGATCCTCACAGCGATAGATTATTTCACGAAATGGATTGAAGAAATTCCCACCAGGCAAGCTACAGATTTGGTAATAATTTCATTCCTTGAGAATAATATTTTGTCTCGTTTTGGTTGTCCGAATAATTTAATCACTGATAACGCAGCAACTTTCAAATAAAAAATAATGATTGAGTTTTGTGATAATTATTATATCGTTTTGGGACACTCAACCGCTTATCATCCACAAGGCAACGGATTGGCGGAGTCTTCGAACAAATATTTGGTCAAAATTGTTAAAAGGTTGCTAGAAATAAACAAGAAAAGTTGGCGTAAGAAGTTGGTTAATGCACTTTGGGCAAACAGAGTGAGTCAGAAGAAATCCATTGGTATGTCCCCTTTTGAGTTAGTATATGGAGTTGACACGGTGTTTCCTACCTCTCTCGCAGTTCCAGTGGTCAAACTTCTATAGGAAGATGGCAGTGAAGATGATCATATGCAAAGAAGAATAAATCAAATGATCCATTTGTAGTAGATGAGAGAAGAATTTTTTCAAAACAAATTCAAGTTGCAAGAGAGAATTAAGAAAATATATGACAGAAAAGCCAAGGCGGACAAGTTTCAATTGGAAGAAGTGGTGTTGAAATGGGATGCAAGAAACAAAGAAAAGGGTAAGCATGGTAAGTTCGAAAATCTCTGGAAAGGACCCTTTAAAATTGCTGCATATCAGGGTGAGAATGCTTTTCTTTTGAAAGATATGAACGGGGAAGATTGTCTAGGAGGGCCAGTCAATGGTCGGCTGCTCAAGCAATATCATTTCTGAAATGTTTTCTGTTGTTTACATTGTCATTGTACATACCAGTTTATTTCAGTTTCATTGCAAGTGTGTGCTGTGATCTTTTCTTCAGTTTGGGGCCCAAGGTAAAGGATATAACTCTGAAGATTGATTTTATCTTTGGTTTCAGTTTGTCGAGTAAGGTTTTTCAGTCTTTGGTTTCAAAATTGAGTTAGTTTGAGTCAAATTTTCAGTCAATAAAATGAGTCATTCTTGTTTTGATTTGTCGAAGTTATGGACTCCATAGCCCAATGGACGAAGGCACTGCCTACTCTTATAGAAATCTGTAGTTCTTGGCATCTCCAAATAGCTACCATCCCCATTGGATCCAATGTTAGAGTCGGTATCTTCATCCCTCCGTGAGAGATCAAATTTCACTTATTGCATTTCATTTTAGGTGTCTCATTCTGTTCATTCAACTGCATTCCATTAGGAGCATGGATCATCTGACTAAAGGGTATTGTCACTCATATCCCTCATGTCATGTACCTGTTGGTCCATGTCTGTTCATCAAAATCAATTTTAAAATCATTTACAGTCATTTTTGGTCTCCTGGTTAGCAAAGAGTCATTTTAGGGTTTTTAGTCTCATTAGGTCTAGGGTTTCCTTAATTTAGTCTTCAAAATGACTAATAATGTCAGCAGGCACATGAGGGAGGTTTGAAATAGGTTTTCATCGCAAAAATTTCATCGTCATAATGTTTGATAATGATTTCTCTTCAAAACTCTATTTTGAAGAAAAATCGTCTATTTTATCCTTTTGTAATAAATGCAATGTAATTTTCAAAGTTTTTTTAGTTGTAAGGTTCTTCAGGCGCAACCTTGGTCACCTTTTCTAAAATCCCATGCCAGATATCCCTACAAAGACAGGCAAGAGATTCATCATCAGTCCAAAAATCACAAAGGAAACAAAAAAAAAGTTTATTTGAAAAGTGCCAAAGTTTTCAAACATTACACAAGTGGGTTTTCAAATCAAAAATCAAAGTCTATAGCATAAAATATATTTTAGAGTTTCAATAATCCATTTGCATGCCCAAGACAAGAGTGAAAGTCAAGAAATATCGTGGAAGAGCAAAACAGTGTTTGGAAGGCCGAACAGTGGTGAAGTTCAGTGTCGTGGCGCATTAGGTGTTGAGCGTGGTGCACTGGTTGAGCGCGACACACAGGGCCACTCACCTCAGTGCAAAGTTGAACTGGTGCGGCACACACAATGGTCGCGGTGCACTAGGCCACTGTCGCGGTGCACAGGGCCGAAACACAAAATTTTTTGCCATTTCCCTCAAATTTCAAAACGAATCGGCCTCCTTTGTTCCAAGTAAGTTTATGAGACTTTGAAATTGTCATTAACAATGTTTGGTGTTGATTTAGGTTGAATATGAGAGTTGGAATGCCAAAAATATTAAAACCTATTCCCTTGTTAAAAAATGCTCCTTAGGGTTTTGAAATTGGTATTTTGAAAGTAATTTTGTGCCAATACTTCATTCCCCTCTTGTTATTCCTCCCTCTCACTATTAATATTATCATTACAGTCCTCCCCTATTCCCTTATATCCCAAGCCACTCATACCATCTCATTCCTATTTTCCCTATCCATAAATCATTTCATTTCTCATCATTTTCCCTTTCCCATTTCATTTGTAAAAAATTCCCAAACCCCAATTTTCCCAAATAGTTAAGGGGCTGTCCATTGTCCCTAAGTTTGTCAAATTAAAATCTTTCAAAGAGGCAAATTCCACTTGACAAGACCCCATTGTCCCCACTGCCCTATATCTCGTACAGTCCCTCCCCTTTGACACACATTTGGCAACTAAAAAAAAGCACCAAATTTTCATTTTCATCTCATACAAGTCAAACATAGACCTTGAAACATCATGGAGACAGACACTGATACATCCTATGACAGAGATAGTGATTCTACCACTGAGCTACATGCACCTAGAAGGCCTCGTAAAGGTGGCAAACATGTGAGAGAAGAACCCACCTCATTGACTCAATTGCAATCTTGCCCACTTGCCATGGCATTTTTTCGGGAGTAGTCATGCTATCAGTATTGTGAAATGATTGCTAGGATTCATCATCATCATGATTTGGCTCGTTTTTTTGTATTGCATTTACATGATGGTCAGGTAAATCTTGTTGGTGTAAATTTCACTTTGACACCAGAAACCATCTCTCAAGCAAACAGGATACCGAATGTGGGTGAATAGTGGAACAAAAGATAGCAGGTGGACAGAGTGCATTATGAACCATACATTAGGCCTAGCTTTGTGAGGCAGCTCAGCAGAGTGTTCCCATTTATGCACCTCTGATGAAACTCATTATCAGATATTTCAGTTGTGAGGGACGGTTTTCACGCCTCTATGCTTACCACATCAGGTTATTGATGCATTTCACTAGAGTGAGGATGATGAACATAATACTTCATGTGCCGAAATATCGAGAGAATGACCATGCTTGTGCAGAAGAAAACTCCCGAGCAGCAGTACAACAGTATTTATCACTATGCACTCATCAAGATCATGGTTGTACATCAGCTTGGATTGCAGGGAATTTCATGGGAGGACTTCATTTCCCGTGATTTCTTCATATTTCCTTCGGAGGTTTTTCATGAGCCAAGTGAACCTTCACATCAGCCTGAAGGTCACAAGACAGAGCCTATCAGTGTGCCAGCGTTTGTTACTTATCAGAGAGGCACTAGAGTATTATTTGTAGTAGCCTAACGAGTACTATCTCCACTTGGGATGGAAGGGTTCTTGTTGTCGTCATCAGCAGCACAGGTACAGGTACAGGACAGAGGTAAGAGGCCCATGCAGGATGAAGGCCCTTCAGGAGACCAAGATACTGATTTCATATTGATTGATGAGGACTCGAGCTCTCCAACCTCAAATTTGAGAGAGACCATTCAGGAGCAGAAGGCGGAGATTGACACCTTGACCTTCAAGTTGCAGGGAGCCCAATGGATCATAAACTATCTGGAGTAGCAAAACAAATAGTTGGAATATCAGCAAACAATCATGGAGTTGCAAAACATTCGTGAGAATTGGCAAGCTGTCCGAAGAAGCCAAACCGAGATGACACCCATTGAGCGGGAGATTGAGGCTGATAGAGAGACTTGGCTTGAGAGGGTCAATATTCATCTTGAGCAGCTGTTGGAGAAGGAAAAAAAAGAAAATAACATGCTCAGGCACATGAAGAACCACTATTGGGCACGAAATCATGTTTGCAAAGCGAGGATCAAAATCCTGAAAGCAAGGCTAAGGAGGGCACTAAAGCATCGTAAAAGGCATGATAGACTCCAAATTTTGGCCGAAGCTTCTTTGGCCTAGCATAGTGCTTTATGGTGGACATCCAACCCAAATTTCAAGAAATTTGGGAAACTTTTTGTCAATTTTGAATTTTTTGGCCTAAACACAGATTTTTCCGCCTGACGCATAGCGCCACTTGGCGCGCGCTTATAATTGGCAGCTATTTTGGAGGAAAAATTTGCATTTATGGATTTTTCATCAAAATTTATGCATTCCTACCCATTACCTAAGGATTTCATCAATTTCTGGGTTGCCTAAAGGGTCAAAAACACCTCAGAAATGACCTTTCTGCCAATTTTTTCACACACAGGAAGTAGTGTTGGGAGATTTGATTTTTGGAGGGGAAAATGGCAACCAAATTCAGAAATGCCACTTGGGTTAGAAAGTAGACAGGCAGGGATTTCCAACGAGCAATCATGAACTCAATTTTGATTTTGGGAAGGCCCTCAAAATCAGCCTCAAAGTTGTGCTACGCATAGAGATTTCAGGCGCGACGCATTGGGAAATTTGGCCTATTTTTCACTCAGCAGCTCAGATTTTCACCTAGTTTTGGCTAGTTTCACTTTTTCATGTAACTCTTGATGTACCTTGATGTAATTTCATGACCATGATGTAATTTTGGCACATTTTTACTCATCTTAGTAGATTCATTCACCAAAAAGTGAAATGTAAGTGAATGAATCAGTTTCCTATCATATAGAGGCAAGTTGTTTCATTGCGTATTTTCTAGTTCCTAGTTTAGATATGGTTGAAACAACTCCTAGAATGATGAGATCGACCCCTAGAGGCATGGGGATGAGTTAGGCATGTCTATATCTTGTATTTCTTCAGTCATTTTCAGGGTTGGACACTTGGGATTGCTTGGCACTTCATTGTACATTTCATCTCTACAATATTGGCAAAGGAATAGACCAGTGTTTGCAGCACTCTTTGCGATCCATGTGGCTCTATGTTTTGATGGTGTGTTTCTCTATGTTATTTTAAGTTCATTTATGTTTATGTGTATCATTTCCCTTCTCCTTTCTTCTTAAATTAAACAAATGAGTTATAAAGGTGGAATTCATTAGATTGTTTTGCTCTGCCTTCAGTTTTGTTTAATTCTCCATGTTTTCATCTGTTTGAAGAGGATTTTTGAAAGCCTCTTTCCCTCTTCATCTCCTCACCGGTCTAAACTATCCATTCATTCAATCCAAAGCATCAAAACAGTTTCCTTCCTTGCCCCATTCAGAACTCTGCAAAAACTAGACCTCATCCCCGAACCCAAAACTACCTTTCCCTTTGTTTCCAACAAAACCCCCAAAATCAAGATCAAACTCCTTCACCTATATACCTAGCCTAAAATTAGCCTTTATTTCAAGTCATCTCAAGCCCCTTCTATTATTTTTGCTGAGATTGGCCTGGAGAGAGCCCTCTCCTGATCTGGTAGGGCTAGCTACCAGACTGAGCGTGGTTTGATGTTACCCTGAACTCTGCCTTCTTTCAGCCTGAGGTAGATTTAGGCAATAACAGAAGGTTTGAGTTGAAAGGAAATTAGCAATGATGGAGAGGGCGAAAGGTGGCTTGGCTATGTTGCAGAAACAAAATGAATTTAGGCTTGACAAGATGATAAGTAATGTTGGTAAGGATCAGGCGATTATATATATTAGCTATTTGAAGAAAGTTACTAATCGAATTATTCTGGTGTAGGGGAGAATTGCAAGGAAAATATTTTGTACGAGTAATGGAAGTGGAAATGATGCTAAGGAGCTCAGGCGCAGTGGGAGTGTAGTGGAAATGGTTGACATATCCTGCAAGCAGTTTGTCAAGGAGATCAACGAAAACATGGTTGTTGTGTTTTCTCAGTTATTTGGTCTTGGGAAGGACATGGAGTTGATCCAAAAATAAATGGAACACTTGAATACTAGTGTTCTGAACCTGAAACGTAAAGTGGATAGTATTGAATTGTGAGGGAGATGATCACTGTGGGGGTTCTGAAGGATATTTTCGGGCTCTATGAAGGCTCTAATCCAATGGAAGAGGGAAATTATAATGCTACAAGTCAATAAATACAACCTAGTTCTGGGAGGAGTGTGGAAATGGGCTTGCCATCTAAGGAAACTCAAGAATAATTCGAGCCTGGAAGTCGCATATAGTTGTTATCTTAAAATTGTTTTATATTTTTTTGGATAATTAATTATTGTGGAGTTTTCTTTTTAAATATATTGTGTGAAATATGTAAAGATTATATATATGAAAATTATAGGTAGCAATAGGGTCTCTTTATTTTTATATCTTCACAAATATGAGAGAGAGTTATCCATGATTGTAAGGGACTTGACCCATTTCTAGCTTTATTAATGAAAATTGCTACCTATATTTTTGAAAAAAAAAATATACATATTATTATTAAAAATAAATTATTCAAAAATACAATTTAAACAATGAATAATTTAACATGGTAAGAGATACTGAAATCCACTACAGATCCATTCAAATAATGGATTTATCGAGCATGAAAAGGAATTAAATCTCTTAACTTGTAATTTTTTTTTCAAGTTTCACATTCTAAAAACATGTTTGCATATAATGATATTTGATAACTCTCGACTCTTAGTACATCCATGGTTAAGATAGATCTATACTGGTTTAACCACATTATGCTCAAGTCTCAACATGTCGTTCTCTCCCACACACAGGACATTCAAAATTTTAAAACAATTTCAATATATATCTATTCAACATAAAATAATTAATCTCAAAACACCTTGTGAATAAGAAATAATTTATTTATTTTAATTATATTATAAAAAAATATAAAATTATACATAAATCATATAAAAAAGATTTAGATGATAATATAAAATTAAATTAAAATATTTTATCATAACAATTAAAAGATTGATAATATTTATTATCAAATACAATTTTCATATCAATAAAAAAATTAATATGTATATTGTGTTGTAAATCATTTTACACCTATGTTAAAAAATAATTTTATAAAATAATGCAATGGTCATGTACATATAATATAAATATAATGATAAACCTCTCAAGATATTGTATGTCCTTGCCTCATCAAGGACTCTAGCATTCATCTCGCAGTCAAAGTGCGACGACCCTGCATGGTTTGTCTATGGTTTTGCAATTTTAACCAAAGTTTGAGGAAAATGTTGAATATTTCTATTTTTTTGTAAATTCAAATATAATTTCCTAATTTCTGGAAATATTATCTCTAATTTTCGATTGGCTTAACGAGCTCTAATGGGGCTGTTGACGGTGTTTAAAAATTTTTCAACCAAGGGGGTCTCCCCAATGTGAAGTCCCAATTAGACCTCAAACCGTTGGGAATAGGAGCCCCATCCAGAGTGTCAGCCTGACTGCCATGTATTGTTATGAATTTTCCTTGGCTAAAAATTTCAACACAAGAGATTAATGCACAAATATCTTTGAGTTATCAAGTGAGTATTCCTTGTGAAATTTTTAAGTGCGGAAAGTATCAAGGTCCTTCTAGCAGAAGGGAAGAGAAAAGTGGGACCTTTGAAGACAAGTAATAGTACTAATCTAGAAAATTCACACGAGCATATATATAAGAATGAATCGTTGATTAACTAGCGAAATAGTTCACAAGAAAGAAATGGTTGTTAAAGAAAATACAACACACCTTCAACATGATAAGTACCAAAGCCACCAAAATAGTTCAATTTCCTTAGTAAAAATGAAAACAACATACATTGAAAACATTCAAAGAAAAGTATTACAATATTCTTGATATATGCATGAAAGTGTGTCGACTCAACAAGCTTCTAAATTAATTAAAAAGTTCCAAGGTACATCAAGACAATGAACACCACTAGCCCCAATAGTGGGGCATTAGAGAAATCACTTGCTCATCCAAAACATATATCTTCTTCTCTAATTCCTCGTAAGAGGAGCCAATGTGAAAAGTTTTTCCCTTGTACAATAGGGGTGTATATATAACAAATGAGGTGACTTCTCAACTCCTTTGTGACTCTTGGACTACCCTCATGATTGTTTGACTTCTCCATGACTCTTTGACTTCCTACATGACTTTTCACATTACATGGATGACTGTTGGACTTCCACTTTACATTAAATTTTTCAATATAGAATTTAAATAGTCCACAAATGATATGGCACATGGCAGTTCATAATAGGACATGAAATGACATTGATTACATAGACTACATGAGTATGTGGCAATGACAATTTTTCCTTCTTATTTCTTCTTTATTTCTATCTTCACTAAAATATGTATCCAATAATTCATCTTCATGAGGGATACGACTTTGTTCTCCATATCCACCCTCCAAAGGGTTGTGAATCAAATGGAGTCTTCATGTAGTTTCAATATTTTATCTTCTATTGTAATCTAGTGTTATTTCATCTTCTTTCCCGGTGATAATCTTATTTCATTATCTCCTTAGGTGTCTTCTAGCATGGTATCCTTCTCCATATCTTTAATCATCATCCTATCATGGCATAATAGAATACCTATCACTGAAATCCACTCATGACAAGATAACATGAGTATGATAAAACCCTAGCCTAAGATGTTGCATGAAATCACTTGTTAGGGCTAGAAGTGGTGACTGATTGAGTGACTAACTTAAGGATTGCATATTTCTAGAGGCGAATGTCTGAGACTGAGGCTTTATACTACACAATGTGTATTTTAGGATGGCTAGGGTCAAAGGATTGCATAGTTGAGGGACTCAAGGACTCGGGTTGGAGGCTTGAGCCTTGAGACTGCATAATGTGTAGTTCTAGAGGCCTAGGTAGAGGAACTGCATAGTTGAGGGACACAAGGGCTCATGTTGGAGGTTTGAGGCTTGAGACTACACTGTGCACAATTTTGAGGGTTTGGGCTAAGTGACTGCATAGTTGGGGAACTCAGGAGGTCAATATTGAGGCTTAAATTTTCCTAATGTGTAGTTCAAACATGATAAAAAGATGGTATATTGTGCAGTTGAGGCGTTAAAGTGCTCAAAGTGGAGGCTTGAGGCTTGAATTTTTCCAATGCACATTTCTGGAGGGAGAAGAGTCTCAATGATTGTGCAGTTGGCAACTCAAGGTGTCAGGTTGAAAGCTTGAGGCTTAACACTGCGCAACTCATAGTTAAGACTATCTAGGAGGAAGAAATTGAACAGTTCTGGAGCTCAAGGGTTAAGTCTGGGCACTATGACTGTGTAATGTGTAGTTCAGAAAGGCTAAGTGAGGTCAAGTTTCCTAAGAGTGAGATTTTTCGAATGAGGCTAAGTGTGGAATAAGTAAAACCAAAGTGAACAAGGATAAAACTTGAGCATGAGCACACACTTATAACATTTAAAGATGCAACATTGATCACTTAGAATGCATAAACAACCTATTTCCCTAAATGCGATGAAATTGTGACAACTTTCCCCAAGTGCTACACTAAAGGTACACTTTGTGACGGAAATGACGACACTTATGCAACAATTCAAAAAACTTTGGGAATGAGTGTAAAACATGTCTACATGACTAGAGGGACTCGTTAACACCAAATTTACCCTTTGAAACAAACCAAAAATCCACTTTACTCGATAAGCGACACTTCTTATACCAAAATATGACATTTTCCATATGAAGAGAAAAGTGCAAATGACACTTGCGATATACGAACGAGGATAAAAATGGCACATGAAATAGTGAAGATAAAATGAAAAAAACACTGATTAAAGTGAAAGAAAAAAAAAGCGGCAATCAAAAGCATGAAAGAGGCACTCTTGAAAGCGAAGGTGTGCAAAAGTGACAATCAAAAACATGAAATAGGCACTCATGAAGCGAAGGTGTGCAAAAGAAACACTTTGAAAAACTCACTAAAATAGAATTACAAACACAGCCAGAAGTGATAAAATGTAAATGACAATGCACACCAACTGTCAACATGAATTGAACGTTACACCAGAACTATATTGGTGGATTGTGCTAGGCCTATTCAAGCTTGCATGATGGAAAGTGCTCATAAATTCATTACAGTCATAACATGTGTGAGAAAGTGATCTTACACTTACAATCCAAGCAGGGAGCTCAAATACTTAATAGAGTATCATTTGATCAAGAACTAGCTATGGAATGAATGATCGCAAGATCCACAGTAGGCTCCAAAAATCAAGTATAGGAAAACTCTTGGAGGGTGTTTGTCGCGGCGACAACACTTGGCGGCACAATGGTAGATCTCCAGCTTCACTGCCCTGGTAAATTCTATGTGCAGGGCCTTTTTCTTCAGGTATTATAGATTCATCGTTCAGATCAATCCATCTCCCCCACTTATCTGTATGTAAACACAGTCCCTTCATTCCTTATTGGATTAACAAAAACATATGACCAGTGATATCACAACATTTCCCCTTATTTATATTTTTTTATAGGACTTTGCATCAGTTCTTATTCATTTCATGGGTGGAAGAGGGATCCCATCTTATTGAGAGAAGAAGGGGTTGTTCCTTCATAGAAGAATACGTAAGACCTATGATATCAGTTTTCTCGTTTATATTTTCCCCTTGTTCTTCTATACTTTATTGGATCAACATGGAAAATAGGGTCTCTTTATTTTTATATCTTCACAAATATGAGAGAGATTTCTCTATGATTGTAAGGGACCTAGCCCATTTCTAGCTTTATTAATGAAAATTTCTACCTATTATATATATATATATATATATATATATATATATATATATATATATAGATATAACAAATTATTCAAAAATACAATTTAAACAATGAAACATTTAACATGGTAAGAGACACTAAAATCCACTACAGATCCATTCAAATCATGGATTTATCGAGTATGAAAAGGAATTAAATCTCTTAACTCGTAAATATTTTTTAAAGTTTCACATTCTAAAAACATGTTTACATATAATGATATTTGATACCTCTTAAATCTTAGTAGATCCATGGTTAAGATAGATCTATACTAGTCTAACCACACATTACTCTCAAGTCTCAACATCTCTTTCTCTCTCACACACATAACATTGAAAAATTTAAAACACTTTGAATATATGTCTATTCAAAATAAAATAATTAATCTCAAAACACCTTGTGAATAGGAAATAATTTGTTTATTTTAATTATATTATAAAAACATATAAAATTATACATAAATCATATAAAAAATATTTCGATGATAATATAAAATTAAATTAAAATTTTTTATCATAACAATTAAAAGACTAATAAGACTTATTATCAAATACAATTTTCATATCAATAAAAAAATTAATATATATATTGTGTTGTAAATCATTTTACACCTATCTTAAAAAATAATTTTATAAAATATTGTAATGGTCATGTACATATAATATAAATATAATTATAAACCTCTCAAGATATTTTTTGTCCCCACCTCATCAAGGACTATAGCATTTGCCTCGCAGTCAAAGTGCGATGACCCTACATTATTTGTCTATGGTTTTGCAATTTTAACCAAAAGTTTGAGGAACATGCTAAACATTTTTATTTTTTTGTAAATTCAAATATAATTTCCTAACTTTCTAGAAATATTATTTCTAACTTTCGATTGCCTTAACAATCTCTAATGGCACTGTTGATGGTGTTATAAATTTTTTAACCAAGGGGGTCTTCCCGATGTGAAGTCCCAATTAGACTTCACACTATTTGGAATAGCAGCCCCATCCAGAGTATCGGCCTGGCTACCATTTTTCCAATGCACATTTTTGGAGGGAGAAGACTCTCAAGGATTGTGTAGTTGCGCAACTCAAGGTGTCAAGTTGACTGCGTAGCTCACAGTTAAGGCTAAATTGGAGGAAGAAATTAAACAGTTATGGAACTCAATGGTAAATTTTGGGCACTGTGACTGCGTAATGTGAAATTCAGGAAGTCTAAGTGAGGTCAAGTTGCCCGGGAGTGAAATTTTTCGAATGAGGCTAAGTGTGGAATCAATAACACCAAAGTGAACAAGGATAAAACTTGAGCATGATCACACACTCAGAACAATAAAATATGCAACATTTATCACTTAGAATTCATGAGAAACCTACTTCCCTCAATGTGATGAAATTACGATAAATTTCCCCAAGTGCGACACTAAAGGTACACTTTGCGACGACAATGACGACACTTGAGGAACAATGCATAAAAATTTAGGCATGTGTGTAAAACATGTCTACATCACTAGAGGGATTCATCAACACCAAATTTACCCTTTGAAACAAACCAAAAGTGCACTTTACTCGATAAGAGACACTTCTTATGCCAAAAGATGACATTTTCCATATGAAGAGAAAAGTGCGAATGACACTTGTGATATACGAATGACAATAAAAATGACACACACAAGAGTGAATATAACATGAAAAAAAACACTAATTAAAGTTAAATAAATAAAATTCAACAACCAAAAGCATGAAATAGGCACTCGTGAAAGTGAAGGTGTGCAAAAGTGACAACCAAAAATATGAAAGAGGCACTCGTGAAAGCGAAGGTGCACAAAAGAGACACTTTGAACAACTAACTAAAATAGAATTACAAACACATCCAGAAGTGAGAAAATGACAATGACAATGCACACCGACTGTCGACATGAATTGAATATTATGCCATAACTATCTTGGTGGATTTTGCTAGGCATATTCAAGCTTGCATGAAAGAATGCGCTCATGAATTCATTACGGTTTGAGCATGTGTGAGCAAGTGTTCTGAAACTTAAAATCCAAGAAGGGAGCTCAAATACTTAACAGAGTATCAGTCAATCAAGAAGTGGCTATGGAATGAACGATCGTAAGATCCACAGTAGGCTCCAAAATTAAAGTATGGCAAAATTTTGGAGGGTATTTGTCGCAACGACAACACTTGGCGACACAATGGTAGAACTTCAGCTTCACTACCCTGGTAAATTCTTTGTGCAGGGCCTAGCTCTTCGAGGATTATTGATTCATCGTTCAGATCAATCCATCTCCCCCACTTACTTTGTATGTAAACAAAGTCCCCTTCATTCCTTCTTGGTTTAAAAAAAACATATGACCAATGATATCGTAACGTTTCAAGATAGGAGAAGGGTAATGTAGCATGCGAGATTTATATTTTTAGACTATATTTTTTCATCTATGGTGTTTCTATGCTACCGTCAGGCCTAGACAATATCCTAACAGAGTCACTTCAGGAACACAAACAATGATATGCTGCTAGTGAGCCCAGATAGTACCCCAGCGGAGTTGCTTTCTTTACCTCCCTGTGTGGGAAGCCTTTCTCTCCTTTTCCCCTTATTTATATATTTTTATAGGATTTTTCATGAGTGCTTACTCATTTCGTGGGTGGAAGATGGTTCCCTACTAATTGAGAGAAGAAGAGGTTGTTCCTTCATAGAAGAATATGTAAGGCCTATGATATTGGTTTGCTCGTTTAGATTTTCCCCTTATCTTTCTCTACTTAATTGGATCAAAATGGAAAACATTGAAACATAAATAACCAATCGTAGGGATCAGGCTTATAGAATATACATGGATATCATGGTTTGACACAGAGCTTTCCTTATGCAAGTATCTTATTTTTCATCAGAACATGATCAGCCAAAGGATAACCAAGATGGAGAAGAAGGATTGATGGTTAGACAAATGTTGCAGTGTCACAAATCCCTTTTCTATTTCTTTATTTTTTATATTGAGCCAAAGGGAACATCTTTCATGTGAATTCTTATTTAAAAAAGTATGAAATAAAATAAAATACATATCAAGAAAACAAAACCAAAAGGAAAAATCAAAAGGAGGCTAGACCAAATACACAGTGCGAGACAAATGCCATAAAACTAAAAAGAAACTACATAAAATGAGTGCAAAATGAACGTGTAGGTAAAATAATATGCACCTAGACCTACTAAAATAAATGGATAAGAGGTTAGGAATACATATAATGAAATTTCCAATGTAACCATCATAGCTTTTACCGACCTGCATTCACAAATATACGAGAATTAAAACAAATATAAACATTGTGCAAAGGAAAATATAATATCGTGAATAGCTTGCATAGAAAATTGAAGGTCTTATCTATCAGTAGAAAGATAGTTCATAGCCACTATTTCTAACCAGTTCACATTCTTACCTTTTCGATGAAAACAATCATTCAACAAACCTCAAAATATTCTTGCAAATTTTTCTTCATCTACACCGAAATCCTTAGCAAACATGAGGAAATATTAGAAATTTTTATTTCAATGGATATTTCCAGGTAATATTGCTCCAACCATTCAGCTATTGGATCATAAAGTTCATGACATTCCTCTTGAAAACCCTGAAATTTTTGAAAAGATTAATTTTCATTTGAGGCACAAGATTACGATGAGAATATTGCGAGGGAAAATGGATCTGATCATATTCAACCAGTATGTCAAGACAACGAGGACCTGGCATAACCATCAGCAAGTGTGAAATTTCCTCAACTGCTTGACAAGTACTTGAATAGTGAGATGTTAAACCATATAGATCAAAGGATATAAAACAATTGACATCGGATGTGTTGATTGGAAAGTTGTAGATTGAATGACAGTCATTAGAGACAGAATCATGATCATATGGGTTGGTTAAAGAATGAAATTCTCAGTTTTTTATTAATAAAGATGAATCAATTTTAACATTTTCACAGATTCTCTTCATAATAGAATCATCTTCCCCATGTGATGAGTGTAAAAAACCATTTTCTTGTAACTATATACACACTACACTAGCATCGTAATCATCAAAAGAAGTAAAAAGGAATGCTAGGATAGAAAACACATGAAACCATTCAAGGTAAAAAGAGTGAAGAAGAATTTGATTCATCAAATAATCCATGCATTCACTAACAATCAAGAGAATTTTAGGTGAGAAGAAGAAAAATATTAGCATCATAATATTCACAAGAAAGATTAGGAGCTTATTGTTTTCAAAACATTGTAAGAGGTATGACTCCTTTGGCCAAAGACAATCCTTAGAATAATTAACTTCACATTTCCATGCTTATGTGAGATACACACTCTCCAAACCTGTGTTAGAATTTAGAGTTTTGCATGGAGATGAATCAACTGAATAGAAACTTGAATCTGATCAGAAATTGATCTTGAAAGTTTGAAATATTATATTCGTAACACAAAACATATTTAAATAAGGAATTTACATTGAGTGAAACCATGCAAAAAGAAGATTTTTGTGAGGATAGCCATACCTATCTCAGTTTGGGGATCTTACCAGAGTTGGGAGGTCCTAACATAACCATCAACGTAATTTGAAGTGCCTCGAATTTCTAACAAGTCTATAACTTTCAAGGATTATAAAATTTCATTTTGAATATTGAATGTGATCATGCATGGTTTGAGGATGGATGCATTCACTAATTTCAATGAGGTCACTATTATTCGAATGGCTTCCATCTTTGTCATTGATTTGATCACATTCTACAATTTTGACAACTAGATTACTCAAGTCGGAATATTCTTCTGGTTGCAAATCTAGAGATATATGAATCGAAGAAATTTCATGAGAACGCTAATTTGAAGAGTTGCCTTCATGCAAAATAAGAGATAATATGGGATGGAAAGGATACTCAATGATCTTATTATTTTCCCTTTCATCATGGACAACCTTACTACGTTGTGTCAACTGAGAAGTTGACTCCTCTGATGAAGAACTTTAAGAGTGTGGAATATATTCATCACATTTAGATACATCGCAAACAGTAGATCACAAGGGATAGTGAGATTAACAAGAAGTTTCAACAATAACGTCTTCTTTGACTTAATCATATTTTATATCTATGTCTTTCAAATTAAAATCTTCATGAGAAACTGAAATATTAACTGGTGCACTTGGGCATTCATCATCGCTTACATCAATAGAATTATCACCATCAGAATGATTGTTTCCAAAGACTACGAGTCTAAACAAAATGATTTCATTTGATTCATTAGCGTGATTAACAAATTCAATACTATTCAAGAATGAGGAAACACCAACTTCACATGGAGGACTTTGAAAAAGAGAAGAAAGATTGAAATAATCTTCATATTCTTCCTCCTCTATTGAAGAAATGTGATTACCTTGCATCTGTTTATTGCTCGTATTTAGAAGAGATGGATTAGGAAAATCAAGGGGAAAAGGGTCATGAGAAAGACACAATAGAGGATGTCATGCATCCAAATCATATTCAATACCATAGTTTTGAGTTTTAATACCCACTTGAGGAATGGAAAAGCTAGTCTTCACTGTAGGCTTCATGATCCATTCTGGGATTTCCTTCATGGGATCTGAGTTATGAAAAGTGGAAGGAGGGTGAGAAGATGGATTAGGAATTTTATGTGAATATTTCCCAACTTTATTATCATCACTTTGAGGTGCCCTCATCAGAACTGGAAAAGGAGGAGGAAAAGGAAAAAAAGGAATAACAGGTTCCTCCTCTAAAATTAGAGGTGCCTCATGGTTTACAAGAGTTTGCGAAGAAGAAACACTAGATTGTTTGGATTCATCATGCTACGAGATATGAACCAAATGATCAAACTTTTGTTTGAAGAAATACCAATTTGTATATTCCTCGGGAAATTCTAACAAAGGTGAAGGAATCGATTAGAGAAATCCTCAATTGATTCATCGGGCTTCAAAGTTGATTTATGTTTATAAACATATTGGTAACCATACCTATCAAATTTTAAATGGAGCTCCTCACCGAGATGGTTAAGATAATGAACGGATGCAGTGGTAGAGTGTCACACCATTGGCTAGCTCAACTTTCAAGGGTGAGGCAGAAAACAATAGGAGTCACATCTTCATAATAAATTTCATAGTATTCACAAAACTGAAGAAAAAGAGATGTATGCTTGGTAATGGATGTATCACCCTCACCATCAAACTTGAATTGAGACAAGTCATGAAGAGATTCATCAGGGATTAAAATATCACCAGGCGATAGGCTAGAAACAAAACCTAGAAGTATGATTTGAGGATGAGCCATTTACGATAAGAGATTCAAAACAAACTGTTGTGGTGGATTCAACACACGGGTGTACAAAATCGCACGAGTTTATAGAATGTGGTCTTTTCTCTAAACCATAAGTAACAGGCAGTATCTGGGGGGAGCTCAGAAGTATAAAACTTAAATGAAGTAATACACTAAAGTATGCTATGTTAAAAAAGTAAAACTAAAAACACAAAAAGAAGCTATATAGAGAGTTCTAAACAATAACGAGGTAAACAACGGCTCGATGGCCTTATTCTTATTGAATGCTTGGAATGAATACAAATCTTACCCACTTGCCAAAGGGCCTAGGCAGTGGCTCTAGGACCCAATGCAAGGATGTTTGTCCTTCAAGTTCTGCTTTCTGACGCAGTTCAACTCTCTCTCTCTCTCTCTGCTGCAATGGGCCGAGATTGTTGGTTGGCCAACAATCGAGTCCTCTTCTTCAGCTCTTCGTCCTTGGGTCACACAAGACACTGGTGTTGCTTGGGAAAATTTGGCCAGCATAACTTTGTGATCACCCATTGTTCATCTCTTTGAGGGTTTATATAGGTGATCTTTCAAACCTCCTTCCCTCCTTTGGTACATGGTGGATGGTGACCCAAGGGAGGGGCGTTGTTCCATTGTGTGTTGAAATATGCTTTTGTGTGCTCACACAAGGCCTAAGGAGGCATTGGTGCTGTCCTTAGGCGGATTTCACATAAGGAGAACTTGTCCTTTGCTTGCTTGTGATCCCAGAAAGTGACTTTTTGCTACTTCCAGGAATGCATGCTTATTGGGCTCCAGTGCGTGCAGAAGGCGCTCTTTTCAAAGGAAAAAGAGCGCATTTGAGCATTTATGACTAGTTCAAATTTGATTTGCTCAAAACATTAGAGATTTTAAATATTTTTTGATTCCATAATGTATCCTTGTCCTGTAAATCCTTAGGCTCGACATTAATTTATGTCATTTTCTGTTGTATGATTTTCCAGTGTTAACACAAACACAACAAGAAAAAATTCTCAGTTGGCCCTCCTAGTGCCATTTTGTTCACAGTGCTGGAAATCCGTCAACCATGGGGGTCTCCCCTATGTGAATTCTCAATTAGACATCACACCGTTTGGAATAGGAGCCCCATCTGGAGTAATGGCATGGTAACCATGTATTTTTATGGATTTTCCTTGGCTACAAAGTTCAACACAAGAGAGTAATGCACATGTATCTTCAGATCAAGAAGTGAGCATGTCATATGAAATGTTCAGCTACAGAAAGTATCAAGTTACTTTTGCCAATCTACAAGTAATTAAACCAGTCTACAAAAGTTACTCGAGCATATATATAAGAATGAATCATTGATTAACCAATAAAATAGTTCACAAAGAAGTAATGATTGTTAAAGAAAATGAAACACACCTTTAAGAACATACGTATAAAATCCACCAAAATAGTTCAATATTGTTAGTACAAATTAAGACAACACACATCATAGGCATTCAAAGAAAAGACTTACAATATTGACAAGATATTCATGAAAGTGTGTTGGTTCAATGAGCTTCTGAATTAACTAAAATTTTCCAAGATACATCAAGATAGTGAACACCACTAGCCCCAATAGTGGAGCATTGGAGCAATCACTTACTCCTCCAAAACAATTAATTTCCTCTCTAATTCCTGGTAGGAGGAGACAAGGTGAAAATTAATTCCCTTGTACAATGGGGATGTATATATAAAAAATGGGGTGACTTCTCACCCCCCTTGTGACTCTTCAACTACCCTCATAAATCTTTCACTTCTCCATGACTCTTTGACTTCCTACATGAATTTTCACATTACATGGATGATTCTTGGACATCCACTTTACATTAAATTTTTCAATAAAGAATTTACATAATCCACAGATGATGTGGCACATGGTAGCACGTGACAAGATAGGAAATGACACTGATGACATAGACTATGTGATGATGTGGCAGTGCCAAGTTATCCCTCATGGCGCTTATTGCTTTATGTATTAAATAAGAGATGTATCCAATACTTCATCTTCATGAGATATATGTTTTGTTCTTCATATCCACCCTTCATAGGGTTTTGAATCAGATGGAGTCTTCATGTGGTCCTGATCTTTGATCTTATGTTATAATCCAGTGTTCCTTCATCTTATTTCCTCAACTCCTTAGGTTTCTTATAGCATGGTTTGCTTCTCCGTATTCTTCATCATCATCCTGTCATGACATAATAGAATACCTGTGACTGAAATCCACTCATGACAAGATGAAATCAGTCTGATAAACCCCTAGCCTAAGATGTTTCATGAAATTACTTGTTAGGGCTGGAGTTGGTGACTGATTGAGTGACTAACTTAGGGATTGCACAGTTCCAGAGGCCAAGGTCCAAGACTGAGGCTTGATACTACAAAATGCACAGTTGAGGATGGCAAGGGTCAAATGATTGTGCAGTTGAGAGACTCAAGGACTTAGGTTGGAGGCTTGAACCTTACGTTTATGCAATTTGCAGTCATTGCGGGAATTTTGAGGTATGAAATGGGCCTCCTAAGAAAAATATACAACCAAAATTAAATTTATAAGAACCAATAGGATTCAAGATGATGATGTCAACCATGGGGAATGATTCACCATTTTTTAAGTAAAAAGGTAAAAATATTAAAAAATAATAAAATAATAAAACTACTTTTTCAACTCATATTTTCAACTTATCTCCCAAATTTTTTACTCAAATTTCGAGCGAGAGTAATCATTGGATGCAAAATTTAATTCCTCATCCAAGGAGTACCCATGTTGCTTACTTTCGATGGACCCTGCTATGCGAAAAATGAGAAATACATGAAAAAACGTGATTGCAATCATGATTTTCCTGTATTTCTCATTTTTCGTGTAGTAGGGTCCATCTAAAGTATGCAACATGGGTACTCCTTGGATGAGGAAATAAATTTTGCATCCAACGAATAATCCTACTCAAAATTTGAGTAAAAACTTTGGTAGATAAGTTGAAAATACGAGTTGAAAAAATAGTTTTTCTTTTTTCTCTCTAAATTTAATAATGTCATCAACTATTATCTTATTATTTCCACTATTATTTTATAATTTCTTTAGGAGGCCCATTTTAGACCTCAAAATTCCCTTAATGTATGGAGGCATGGGAAGAGGAAATGCGCATTTGAGGGAATAAAGGACTCAATATGGAGGCTTGAGGCCTGAGACTGCGCAGTGCACATTTTTGAGGGCCTGGCCTAAGTGATTGCACAATTGGGGAACTTACGAGGTCCATCTTATGGCTTGAAGTTGCTAAATGCGCAGTTGAGATAGGAGAAAAAGCTAGGAGATTGTGTAGTTGAGGGGTTCAAGGGCTCAAGTTTGAGGATTGATGATTAAAGTTTCCCAATGCGTAGTTCTGGAGGGAGAAAAATCTCAAGGATTGTAAAGTGGTGCAACTCAAGGTGTCAGACTGAAATATTGAGACTTGACATTGCATACTGCACAGTTAAGGCTAACTGGGAGGCACAAATTGTATACCTTTAAGGCTAACTGGGAGCTCAAGGGTCAATTCTAGACACTGTGACTACGCAATGTGCACTTCCAAGAGGCAAGGTTGGGGATTGAGGGTTAAGACTGCGCAATTCATATTTCAGGAAGACTGAGTTTGGCCAAGTTGCGAGGGAGTGAAATTTTTCGAATGAGGTTAAGTGTGGAATCAATAAGACCAAAGTGAAAAAGGAAAAAACTTGAGCATAATCACACACTTAGAAAAATTGGAGACACGAAATTGATCACTCATAATACATGAACAACACAATTCCCTCAATGTGACAACTTTCCCCAAGTGTGACACTAAAGGTACACTTTGCGATGAAAATGATGACATTTGCACAAAAGTGCTTAAAAATTTGGGAATAAGTGTAAAATAGGTCTAAATGACAAGAGGGACTCATCAACACCAAATTTACTCTTTGAAATAAACCAAAAATCCACTTTACACAATAGGTGACACTTCCCATGCCAAAAGACAACATTTTCCATATGAAGAGAAAAGTGCAAGCGACACTTGCAATATGTGAACAACGATAAAAGTTACACATGTCAGAGTGAAGAGAAAAGGGAAATAAAACTAATTAATGTGAAATCAATCAAAAGCGATGGTCAAAAACATGAAAGAGACACTTATGAAAGCGAATGTGTGAAAAAGTGAAAGTTTGAAAAAGTCACCAAAATAAAAGTACAAACACAACAAAAGTGAGAAAATATCAATGAAAATGTGCATTGATTGTCGACATGAATTTAACATTACACATACATTGTCTTGGTAGACTGTGCTAGGCTTGTTCAAGCTTCCGTGAATGTATGCGCTCATGAATTCATTGTGGTATGAGCATGTGTGAGCGGGTGACTTAGACACTTACAATTCAAGTAGGGAGTTCAAAGACTTAAGAGAGTGTCAACTGACTAAGAAGTGGCTACAGAATGACTAGTTGGAGTATCCACAGTAGGCTCCAAAATTGTAGTATAAGAAAAAATTTGGAGGGTGTTTGTCGTAGCGAAAACAAGGACATAATTCCCCCAGTGGGAGGGTGTTTAATTTTTGGTATTTATGAGTGACCGACAATTAATTTAAAAAAAAATAAATGAGTGGCCATTTCGTAGGTGAGTGCTCCGACACTAACAATGTTATGTTACTGCTCTACTCAAAACTGACGTGGTTTTAGGTCCTTTGTTATTCCCAGAAATGACTTGGTTGCAGGTCTTTTACGTAGGAAACGATGGGGGGTAGCGGGGGGTGATTAAAAAGTGTCCAATTAATATAATATTCATTGTGCAAAGATTTCACTATGCATAAGTGCAAAAATTTCATTGTGCAAAAGCACTTATAATAATGACAAAGTTGAGAAGTTGATGATGAATCTCTTATACACATCTCTATGCATTTATGATATGTCATAGATTCTTGTGAGAGTAAGTCTTTGGTTTCTCCTCACTCAATGCAATAAAGCGAGATAATAGATATGGTTTCACCTGCAAATATAGTTGAACGACAATGACCTAGAGAGGAGGTTTTGAGTACCAACACTAGCAAAAAAAGTGAAAAATACAAGCTCCAAACCAATACCAAGGTTGGTGTGGGTATTCTCTCACATAGTTATTATAGACATAAATTTATTGTTTTATACTTTTAATGAACTTATGTGGTACTTTCAACATTGATTGGGAGCGGTGGAGAGAATAGTGAAAAATTAGCTAGTTTCGAATTCGCCACCAAGGTGTCGGAGAAATTCAACAATGTTTTTTTTTTGGGGGGGAGATTGTAGTGAAACTTTAAAAAAAAATTACAGGAAACTTGTAAAGAAGGAAAAAAAATAGATATGTAGGTCTATTATATCCTCCACATACAACATATGCTTTGAAAATTCTATAATTAGAATGGATTTTTTTGTTACAACAAATAGCATGTTAGAGAATGGTATTAGCAATTGACATGCTTTCTTATATTTAAATACGAATAGTGTCTCTTACTGAGAGAAAATATGGATGTATTATGGAAACTGGGCATTGGTGTGGATATAAAATATAACATTGATCTTGAACAAATATCCTTTCAAATTTTAACAAACTTTGGGAAGTTATAGCATAATGTTGCATTACATGGAGGATGGCATTCATAGACTTGTGGAATGCAAACTCCTCCCCTAACGTTGCGAGGTTATTATTTCCCAAACCTGTGCAAACACTACAACTTGAATCCATTGGGAGTGTGCCCCTATTTTGGCCATTCAAGCTTGTTCGGGTGCGCAAGTTGTAAATACCCCCGAACTTCCTGAACTTTATTGTGGGCCCTATTGGTGTTTGACGCTTCTTGTTTGTTCTAGCCTCGAGTCTCATTCAAGCAAAAAAAAATAAAGTATGGACCCTGAATCCCAAGCGTTCATGAGTGGATCAAGTATGAAAGAGGGAGGAGAATTATCCATGGTTTGACACTCCTTACAAGTTTGTCATTGTTAGGGTAAAGAACTACAATTTTTCATATATGTGTGATATCGTTTATCATTGCAATGTGTGAAGTGCAATTTGAATTTTCCTTTTAGTTTTATAAATTTCATTTTTTTTTCTTTAGGTTGGAGGCTTCATTCTCGCATTGAAATAAACAAATGGTTTTAGTGATTGAAATTGTCCATATTCTGTGATATTTTCCAATTTTCAAGAATTTTTAGTAGCCATACCTGGTGTCTACCTCCCAAATTCTCATTTACCTTCCAAGCTTAATTCATTGTCTATAAATTTTGAGCCTTGGGGTTATGGTGTTATTACATTACTCTATTTCTCGCTACCTTTTTTCCACCAATATTCCCCGATTTTGACGATTTCATCATCATTATCATCATTTACTGCAAGTTTTTATTTTTGTGACCAATTTTTGAGGGGAGAGGCTTAATCTAGAACCCAAATAAGGGAGATGTGTAAGTTTGTTCGTCCGTACTCAAGTTTTGCCATTTTGAAAAGTTTTTTTCTTTCCCAATTTGAATTTTCCTTTTAGTTTTAGAACTTTCAGTTGTTATTCTTTAGGTCGGAGGCTTCATTCTCACATTGAAATTAAGAAATGGTTTTAGTGAATGAAATTGTCCAACTTTGGTGAGATTTTATAGTTTTTAAGTATTTTTAGTAGCCATACCTGGTTTCTACCTCCCAAATTGTCATTCACCCTCTCAGATTAATTCATGTCTATAAATTCTGAGCTTTGGGGTTATGATGTGCTTACATTACTATATTTCTCACTACCTTTTTGCCACCAAGAATCCCCTATTTTGATGCTTTCATAGTCATTTATGGAAATTTTTTATTTATGCGACCAATTTTTAAGGGGAGAAGCTCATGCTACAACCCAATATGAGGGAGACGTGTAAGTTTGTTATTCTTTCAGAGTTGACACATGCCCTTTTAAAATAAAAATAAAATATGGTCTAAATAATATTGGCTATAAAAAAATGAATATGTTTTAAAGTAATTAGAAGTAAAAAAATGTGTAAAATGTTTATGTATATATTGCGAAAAAAAAAATTATAAAGCAAACACTTATTTGGTGAAAATACACATTTTATTTTGCACTCTAAGAAAATTTACGTGTAAAGAAATTTGATCCTTCTAGACCGTTCATGTTAGATACGGATAGATCTATATTGGTAGTAGGCATACCTAATTTATGCCTCCTAAATTTTCATTTACTATCTCACCTTAATCCATTGTCCATAAATTTTGAGCCTTGGACCTAGGGTGTGCTTATTACTCTGTTTGTCACTACCTTTTTTCCACCAATCATCCCTGAATTTGATGCTTTCCTAATCTTTTAGCCGCAAGTTTTAATTTTTGTGACCAGTTAAATATTGCAGATTGATAATTCATCAAACATTTTGTGCAGAAGACTTTCGAATTGATTCTTAGGCATTGTACTCAGTAAAGTTGCTATAACGCTCCCCACCCACGATATGGTCTCAACCCCGGCCTGAAAAATGTGAAGCAGAAGGATGATGGGCCTATTAAGATTGAGGATATATTCAAGACAAAAGGAATGATAGAAAAATGAAATAGAAACTAACTAATTAATCCACACAAGTCAATACACACAGATTTACATGGTAAAACGTTGGAAAGGTGTCAAGGAAACCTCCACGGGGCAAGGGATTGGAAACTTTATTAATCAAGAGTGATTCTCCATAGGTTACAAGCCTCTCAGGACATCCCAATTTAACATGGGATACTTCGTTACATAACTGCCTCTTCATTATAAAACCGACTTTCCGGTAAATTCCATTAATTACAAGATTAGTTGCCATATTTCAACAAGCTCCACCTTGACAACAATTTTCCTAATCCCTTGCCCATGCCCATTCATCATTTCTTCTGCAAGCCAAGAGAAGTGAGACACCATCTCAGCTTCTCTACTATAACTGGCTTCGTGAATATGTCTGCATGATTTTCCTGTGTATGGACCTTCTTGAGAACTACTTTGTTGCCATCGATTACATGTCTCACAAAGTGATACCTTACATCAATGTGCTTGGTCTTGCTATGATAGGTTGGATTTGTAGCCAAATGAATAGCACTTTGACTGTCACAGAACAAATTCACTTTCTCCTGCATCCTTCCAATCTCATCAAGCAGGCCTTTTAAGCAGATTTCCTCTTTACAGACATCTGAATTAGCTATATACTTTGCTTCAGTAGTAGACAAAGCAATTGTCTCTTAAAGCTTTGACATCCAGCTTGTTTCTCCACCTGCAAGAGTAAAAACATAACATGTAGTAGACCTCCTTTTTTCCAAATCACCTGCATAATTAGCATCAACATATCCTCATACTAAACCTTCACGACCATCAAAGCTAAAGCAATGGTGACTTGTGCCTCTCAAATTCCAAAGCACCCATTTCACTGCTCTCCAATGTTCTTCTCCTAGATTTTCCATGAACCTGCTGACAACTCCAACTGCATGTGAAATTTCAAGTCTTGTAGATACCATCGCATACATTAAGTTTCCTACCACATTTTCATACGGTACATAAGACATATACTTCTTTTCTTCATTAGTTATAGAAATTAAATACAAAGAAATATTAAAATGGGAAACTAATGGAACATTAATAGGTTTCACATTATTCATACCAAAATTTTCATTCTATTGTGATAACCAAAGCTTACCATTCTTCCTGTCCTTGTGAATCTCCCTACCCAAGATATGTTTTACTGCTCCAAGATCCTTCATATCAAACATCCTAGAGAGTTGAGCCTTTAGCCTGTTGATTTCTTCCATGCTTTTGCTTGCAATAAGCATATCATCAACATACAACACCAAGATAATGAATATGCCATTGAAACTTTTGAAGTATACACAATGATCATAGTCACTTCTGATAAAATTCTGGCTCACCATGAAGGAGTCAAAATTCTTGTACCATTTCCTGGGTGACTGCCTTAGGCCATACAATGATTTCCTGATCTTGAAAACTAATCTTCTGTTGTAACCTTGTACAAAACCTTTTGGTTAATCCATATATATATCTTCATCCAAATCACCATGAAGAAAGGTTTTTTTAACATCTAACTGTTCTAACTCAAGGTGAAGTGATGAAGTTAGTGCTAACATAGTACGAATAGAAACAAGTTTAATGACTGGTGAAAAAAAATCATGAAAATAAATACCTTCAACCTAAGAATACCCTTTTGCAACCAACCTCACCTTATACCTATCAATACTTCCATCAACTCTTCTCTTCAAATTGAAGACACATTTGCACCCAACAACACTTCTCCCTTCAGGAAGTTCTACAAGATCCCAGGTATTGTTCTTGGCTAAGGAATCCATTTCTTCTTCCATAGCCTTTTTCCATTTCTTGTTATCTGCATCATCCACTTCTTCCTGATAACAAGAAGGTTTCCCATCCTCAGTAATCAATGTAAAGATGAAGCAGAATCTTCATACTTTTTGGGTGTTCTTCTTTCCCTTGTAGACCTTATTAGAGTGACTAGTTGTTGAATTGGTTTTGGAATTCCTCAAGTTTTCTTTGCTTCTTCAACTTTTTCATCAGAAGTCTCTCCTTCCTCTCGACTTTCTAAAAAAAAAATTAGTCTCTAATTGAATTTGTTGTTTTGGCGATACTTGTTCCTATTCAAATTTTCCAACATCTAATTTTAAAAGAGAAGATTCATCAAATGTTACATCTCTAGTAATGACTATCTTTCATGAAGAGGGATCCCACAAATTGTATCCTTTCACTGCAAAATCATACCCAATAAAGACATAATAGTTCGATTTTGGATCTAACTTTGAATGTTGATTCCTAGGAATAAGAGCATAGGCATCACAACTAAAAATATTCAAATGTGAATAATCACAATATTTAACCGACCAAACTTCTTCAGGAATTTTACAGTTTATGGAAATCGAAGGTGATATGTTAACTAAATAACAAGCAGTAAATACAGGTTCTGCCCACAACTCCTTTGGCAGGTTAGCATTGTTGGTCATGCTTCTGGCTCTTTCCATAAGAGTCTGATTCATATGTTCGATAATGCCATTTTGTTGAGGAGTATAAACAAAAGTTTTATGTCTAACAGGGCCAACGTGCCAACGAGGGTGTCAAGGTGGATGGTGTGTTCTATAGTTAACCATCGCATGGAGATCTAAGGGAAGAAGAGAGTAACGAGGGGAACTGTTGTGTGTTGAAACAAGAAAATAACGTGATTGGAAAGTGAATCAAAGCCCTCTAAATGATTTGGAAATCAAAGTTGGGATCGTATTAAGTTGCACGGAGTGCGGAGAAGTTGATTATGCAAGGATGTGGAGAAAACACATTTTCATGCAGTTCCCCATATGAGTTGTCTTTTCCACTAATAATAATTATTTTATATAAATTATCTTCTTCTTTTTTTGTATATTTTGTAGTACCTCTCTATTCATTCATCTAATAAAAATAACAACCAATTATATACTTGGTAGCCTCAACCTACCCGTAGGAAACCAGTTCCATTGGAAACCTCAAAGAGTTATAAGCCAACCAAAATTGGAATAGTTTAAATCTGTCTCTAACTACCTTAATAGGTCTATTATCTACTACATCTAGTGACATATAAACAAAATAAATGCTATCTGCTCTTTTCATATCAAACAAAAAACAAGAAACATCTCAACTCATTCATCTTATGATTTGATGGGTTCTGGATCCTTGACACTTGACATGGGCATATCAACTTGGTTCATGCTATGGAGTTGTCCTTCTATTCGACCAATGCATACATTCTGATGATGTTGCTGGAGCTAAATTTCCTAGATATCCCTTTGCATTTCTATTAATATGGAGGCTACCTTCAGGTCTCCTACTACCACTTGAACAGTGACAATGGCTTTAGCCATTAAACACTTCACAGTCCCATATATATGAATAGGATGCTTAAATAATGACAGTCTGCCTCTAGTGTTCCCAGGGTCAGTGAGCATCGGATCCATCTCGTCATCAAGGATGTCTTCCTCCACTTTAATTTTAAGGTCTTGTTCCCATCCAAAAATCAAGGATTTTACGTGACAAGGTGTCCCCACTCCATAGGCATGGAAGAGGTTATGCATAATTTCCTTGCTAGGTTTCCTGCCCCTTTTACTAGGCCCCACTTTTTGTTTTCCTTTGTCCTTTCCCTATCTTTTCCCAGCTTGTGCTTTCACCATTTTTGTTTGAGGCTGGTCTCCCAGCAGCTAAACGTTCACCCAAATCCACACCAGGTTTCTCTCCTGATGTGAAAAGGCTTGAGGGTGAGTGATCTAGGTGGATATTGGTGGCCACCCACTTATTCCATTTGGACCCCCACCATCGGTTCTTTCAATTTGGCACTTTCAACACAACTTATTATTTTTAAAAGGTTTTTGGGTCCTAAACTTCTGGAGACATTTTGGGGCCCTAATGATCTAGGTAGATATTGGTTGCCACCCACCTATTCCATTTGAAACGCCACCATCGGTTCTTTCATATTTTCAGTTTTAGCACAACTTACTATTTTTAGTAGTTTTTCGGGTCTTGAACTTCTAGAGCTATTTTGAGGCCCTAAACGAAGGTTTTTGGGAAAATTGGGAGCAACATGGGTTCTTTTGGGGAATTTTGAAGTCTAAAATAGGCCTCATAAGGGAAATGTACAATCGAAATTCAATTTATGATAACAAATCACATTTTAGGAGATGACATCATCCCCAAAGGTTGAGGTGGCATTGTTAGAGTTAAAGATACTTACTTGTCACATTCTCAATGGTGGATAAAAACTCATGGTTAACCATGGGAGTGCTTTAAGTACTTTTAAAGTCATAAATTAAAGTACTCATAATAAAGGTCATTTCACATTTTTTGAATAAAACATTATTATTGTCATTTAATGTTTTTGAAAGGATCAATGCATATCCCTACACAATCTTCATGTATTTACACATTTTTCAATAAATATTATATTTTTATATTTTTATATTTTTGTTTTTAAATTATATAATCATCTCATTTTATTTAATATTACAATTTCAAAATAATTATAAGTTAATATCTATACATATGTATTATACATATGAATAAAAATAAATAAAAATGGAACCTTGTAATTTTAGGATAAATTAAATCTATGAATAATAATATTATAATATTAATAACAATACCAGCATATTAAAGTTATAAAAAAAATGTATATTAGTTTCGTATGATGAAAACAATAGATCAGTTTGGTATGTTGAAAAAAGGTATTTTAGGTTCAAAATAGTTTGGGGAAAAAATATCTAACATTTCAATGTCTATAAATCTTATATTATACTTGTAAATATAAATTAAATCTATTTCAATACTTTTTTTTTCTTTAATTTTAAATAGAATTTAATTCATTCCATTATGATTATATTAATATTATATATTATTATTTATAATATTATGAAAAATAATCTAAATGTTATACAATATATATTATATATATTTTTATATTATATATTATTTATTATTAGGTTATAAATTAAATCAATTCAATATGTAATATAAAATTAATACATAAAATAATATATTACATTTATTATATTATATTATTTGATTTTTATATAGTATATTAATTATATGTTATTATATAATTTAAATAATATAAATTTTAATTAATAGCACACTATATAATTAAGAATTTATGAATTTATTATAAGCTTTTTTTTTGGAATCTAAGCTTCTGTGATCCATATAAATTAGTAGAAATTCTTTCGGTAATAATCACATGCAAAAGAACGAGGTCGACGCGTTTCGAACCAACTAGTGTGGTTCATCATCAGGACTATGTGAGAGATCAGATCCAGACACTAAGTAAAGCATAAGGTATCCTCTTACTTCAAGCCTCTTAATACAATTCGTAGTTCTCTAAAATCGTTTAAAGATCCGATTGACCCCAGGGATGGAAAAGGTGTCTACATCATTCCATGTTCCTGTGGAACTCCTTACATTGGTGAGACGGGTCGGTCAATTAATCAAAGGATATGTGAGCATGCTGCTGATATCAAGCATAGAAGATCTCGCTCGTCCGCCTTAGCTGAGCATGCAGAAAAGACTAACCATCATATTTGCATAGAAGATGCTAAGGTCATTGCTAGAATCGACCATTTCCATCATCGTAAGTTGCGAGAGGCTATTGAAATTGAAAAAAGGCCCGTTAATCTCGATAGAGATGACGGCTGGAATATTAGCCGGTGCTGGATTCCTGCCTTATATTCTTGACTTTTTTTTTTATTATTATTATTATTATTATTATTTTTAATTAATTAATTTATATTTATTTATTTATTTATTTATTTTATTTTATTTTATATTTTTATTTGTTAAAAAAAATAAAATAAAATAAAATAAAATAACAATAATAATAATAATAATAATAATAATAATAAATAAATAATAATAATAATAATTAATTAATTAAAATAAAATAAAATATATTTTTATTTATTATTAATTTATATTTATATTTTATTTATATTTATTTATTTATATTTTTTAAATTTTTTTTTTTTTATTGATCTTTATTTTTTTTTTATATTAAAATAATAATAATAATAATAATAATAATAAATAAATAAATAAATTATTCTTTATTTTTATATCTTATTTATATTTTATTTATATTTTTTAATTAATTTATTTATTTTATTTTATTTATTTATTTTTTGACTATGTTTGACTATTTGATAGATGGTTTATTTTTAATTAGATTTCATGAATAAAAAATTAAAAAAAAAAAAAATTTAATTGTATAAATGTTTATTATATAATTTAATCAAAATTTGCATATATACACCTAGATTTGTTAAATTACTTACCATTGTATTATTGGTCAATTAATTGTATAATAAATTAAAATAATAATAATAATAAATTAATTAAGAATATTAATTAATTAATTAATTAATAAATTAAATAAATATATAATGGAATTTTTACTTTTTCTAAGTCAAACTAGCCGTTATCCTAACGGCTAGTTGAGCCATCTCTACATCTATTTATACTTAGTGTCTGTATCTGATCTCTCACATAGTCCTGATGATGAACCACACTAGTTGGTTCGAAACGCGTCGACCTCGTTCTTTTGCATGTGATTATTACCGAAAGAATTTCTACTAAATTATTATAAGCTATTTAAGTACAAAGGACAAATGCATTATTTGTTCAATGGTAATGATTTTTTCTTAAAAAACTAGTTCTTATTTATAGTTACATCAATACAATTTTTTTATTAATTTTATTTTGGTACAACTTTTCAATTGAATTTAACCATGGTTACATGTATTGTGATGCAAAAAGTGAATTACAAATTCATAAATATTATTTTATTGGTTTAACTATTATTTTATTATTTCCTTAGAATGTCCATTTTAGACCTCAAAATTCCTCTAATGCATGGACCATTGTTACACACACCAAAAGTTGTATTCCTCAGATAGATATCTCTAACGAGGTATTTAGCGTGTCAAACAGAGATCGTATGTCAAAGTTACGTCCCCGGGAAGTTGAAACATCAATTTACCCAAACGAGGCCCATAGTGTTGGTGCTTCATCTCCTAGGGTTAGGTTTTTGGATGTTTAGGGTTTTCCATTGTTTCTCAATAATAAACATGCCCTTGAGCCTCATTGTAACACAGTTCAGAGGCCTGTAGTCGCCATATCTCTTCTCAGAGATAAGCTACCAACACCCTATCTAGTTTTTTTCCATTATGTATGTAAGAATATTTCTATTACTTGATATTAATGAAATGAAGTATTATTTCCACTGCATCTCTGTTCTTATGTATATTTTTGTATATTTTTGCGTTCCTACGTAAATTCGGGTAAGTGGTATCAGAGCGGTCTACTCTTTCTCTATTTTTCTTTGCATGTTCCCAACGAGATCATGGTATAAGTAGTTAGGGCTTGATCTGGTTGAACCCCTGCAAGATCAGCCTCGCAAACCCCAACAACCTCCCATGGCAGAAGAAAAGAAAGATGAGGGAGTAGGAGATCCTATCAAAATATTTCTCGAGGAGGCCCTCGAGAAACAAAGAAACACGATGATGGATGACTTTTCTCAGATTCGTCAACGGCTGCCCACCTACGGCGCATCTGCATCCAACAACCACTCTGGAGGTGCCACTCCCTTCAAGGTACAAGTAAAATTTGACATTCTTGTATTTGAAGGCCATATAGATGCAGACATTGTAGATAGATGGTTGAATTTGTTGGAAGGTTATTTCTCGGTCCATGATTTATCTGGGCGAAAAGAGATTATTTTCTCACTCCTCAAAGCCGCCCCCCCATGTCAAGGACTCGTGGGAAACCTACTGTGAGAAAAAGGACGAGGTGGAACCCTCTCTGTTCTCAGTCAGACCCACTTGGAATTCGTTCTGAGATGGCATGAAGGAATAATATTACCCCGTGGGGAGCTATGAGGAAAATGACATCCAATGTACCACGTTGCAGCAGCAAAGAGATCAAGATGTGCACAAACTGACGAATTTGTTCCATACGCTATGCACAAAGTTGAGTATTAAAGATTCAGAGAGACATTTTGTGTTCAAGTACCGCAGATATCTAGACAAACACATTCAGGAGGAAATGGAGTTCCTCGTCATTACCTCACTTGGAATGGCATATCGCTATGCCGTCAATATTGAGCATAAATTTAAGCAGAAGAAGAAAGACTTTGGATCCACGAATCCGAAGCTTGGGAAAGGTGCCCCTGAACCACAGAACAAGGGGCAAAGCCAAAGTGGGACAACTCATAACAACACCATAAATCCAAAGAATTAAATTGGCAAGTGGTGTGAATTTCATAACAATCCCCTCACAACACAAACGAGTATCGAGCCAAAAAGTCAATGGTGGCCGAACTGAAGGCACCCGAATCAGATGCATGTTCTGATCCTGAGCCAGAACCAGACAAGGGAGATGACAAAGGGAAGCAGATCATTCATGCAGATCCCAATGCTATTGTTTCTGTTAGGGTCCTATAATAATAGGGTTAATAAAATTTTGAATTGACTTTGATAAGTCTTGTAAATATGTACATACCTTGCTTTCTGCAAGTTGTTTTCCCATATTTTGAAAAAATGAAAAATAATAAAAAATCAAAAAGAGGGTAAAATGTCCTAAAAGAAAAATTAAAGGACTTAGAAAAATATAAACCCCAAAAGAAAAGAAATAAGACCTGAAAGTGAGCAAGTCCAAATGCCACTACTTTTACTTTTATTGCAAAGAATAATGATTTTGTGCAGAGTGTCAATAAATTCCATAATCCATGATCAGTTAAATAGTTTAATCTTAACTTTTCATGTTTCAATTTCATGTTTTAGATAGAGAATAAACATTTGTCAAATAGTTTAAACTTGGAAAATCAGTAGATAGGTAGAGAATAATGACGACCTCAACAGTTTAATCAGAGCCCTTAGATGAAATAAGGTAGATCTAGATAGTTTTATGCTTTGAAAGAAACTGTTTTAAGGTTGCAAGCCTAAATGCACCTGCAAAATGAAGAAAAAATGTTAGAAATAAAATTTGGGTAGGTATAAATCAGTGGAGCAATCATGTAAATCATACATCGTCAGGAAAAATCACTAATTTCCCCTCCCCTATGAGTATTCAGTATTCTAAGCTATCAGTCAAACAGGCTCAGAGAATTTCTCTAACTTTTGTTAGGACCAGACCCAAGGCTCTATGACTGGTTAGTTAAAAATATTTAGTTCTTATGCTAAATCCTAATTTATCATCATTTACCCTTCATTCATGTATTAAAACCCCTTTTTCCTAAGTAAAAACACATTCTTACTTAGTAAAATTGTAACCCTAGAATAATTAACTTCATCCCTTCATAAGCATTCATAAAAACCCACAAAATCACATTTATTCTAAGTATTAGTGAAAGAAATATGAAAATGAGAAATGCTTGATTATTATACTATACTTGGAGATAATATGCATTTTTTCTTTATTACACTACCCTTTCATATTAACCTTTAACATATTTTATTAAATCCCTAAGAAATACCCTTCCTTATTTATTAATTTCATTATATCTAAATACCCCAAAAAACACACTATTATAAACTTTTGACCAAAGTCTATTATCCCATGTGCGTAAATGAAAAACCCAAAATCTAAAGCCCTTTGGTCTAAAAAAATTATCATTATTCTAATGTATCCCACCCTATAGTTTTTAAACTATTGAAAAAGGTTGAAAACTATATAAATACAATATATAAACCCACCCGCTTATGTTTTATTAAAAAAAATTAATAAATGCTTTAAATAAAAAAAATGATTAAACCCGCATATACCATCCTTAAAACATATAATATATGTTTTATAGCATTTACCCCTTGGCCATATTATAAAGGTTTTAAACATATCATAAGCCCTCACCACATATTAACCCTTCCGCTGCATATAATTAGACCCGGTCCCACCTTTCCATTTCAATGCAATTCCCGAACAAATCCTCACCGTTCGCTTTAAACTTCTTGATCCGACGATTGGAGGATGATATCGCATGAAAAATATGCCCTACTGTCTAACAGCCAAAGCCACACGAAATAAGCAGTTTTGTATCGACTCCTCCCCTCCATGTGCCTTCTCCTAATTGGATCGTGTTGGTTTCGTTTAAAACCACTTACCACTAAAAAGCTACGCGATAACCAACTCGGTTTTCATCTATTGCATTCCTAAAAACCACTCTCCCACCCGATGCAACCTTCATTTAATGCCAAGGGTTAATACAACCAAAATGTTTATTAAACCTTTGTATATACATTTTCATTCTTCTACCTTCTTTTGCTTAAAACCTATGCTTTCGGCACGGTTTCCCCAACTGTACAAAGCCTTCTAAAAGCCCCTAGTTTCCCTTTTAAATGCCCAGAACCTCCGAATTCACCAAAAGAAACCTGTAAAGACTATTGAGGAGCCACATCTGCTCTAGATCAATTGCTGAAAGCCATCAATTCAATCAGAGATTGAAGAAACCCTTTTAAAAGCGGATACCTGCATCAAAACAAGTATTTTTCTCAGAATTCAACCTGCAATCAAATTGAAGAAACCTTTTAAAAGAAAGAGAAGCATTATAAAATTAAGAAATTGATTAAATCCAATTGCCCAAAATTTCCAGAAACAAGCCAAACTCTGTCAAATTTTTTCCAGAAACCGTAGTTGTCTGCTGCGTGGTATTTTCAAGGAAATTTATCAGTTTTTCATAGTTTAATGATCAATTTCAAGCTATAAAATGCCAGAAATCCTCTGCAAGTGCCCTAATCTTCTATAAATCCTTTTTCAATAGAGTTTTAGCCCATTTTACAGTCAAAAAACTCAGAAAACCCCTGTTTTCTATTTTATACCAGTTTTAAAGCCCCATAACTTATTTGAGAAACCTAATTGAGCATAAAATCCAAAAAGACATTCTATTTTGCTAAATTTTCCCAATCGAGCCTCTGTTATAGTAAAATTTCCTTTGCAAACAATTTAAACTTGCAGAAGCCAGTCAAAATGCCTAAAAAACAAAATGCAAACAAGCCTGAGGGTTCTAAAACTCTTAGACCTACTCCTTCCATGACTCCAAATGCTGCAATTGTAGTCAATCCATTACAACCCCCAATTGTTGATATTGAGCATATTCCCCTAGCTGATATTGACTACAAAATAGTTGATCCTATAGTTGAATTCAATCTGTTAGATATCCACAGCTAGTGTTTTGAAAAATCTCTAGATGATCATAAAGAAGTTCATATTTGGGAATCCAATCTACCCAAATATGTAGTCCCCTTGACTCACCCTTGTCAAGAAATTATCATATTATGCCACCAGAACTACATTCCTGAACAAAGAGCTATTGTGAATGCAAATAAAGAAGTCCTATTTACTATCACTACAGAGTCAATAAACCAAATGTTGTAGCTTCAACCAGACCCTCAAGCAGTACCTTTGTCTATTGAAGCCCTCACTAAGCTATACATTAGCTTAGATTTCCCTAAAAGATTTATGATTTTTCAGACTTTTATGCCCCTGCATGTTGAAATTGCCAAGTTAAACCCTCCATATTCAACTTCTAAGTTCCCTGAAGGTTCAAGGCATGTAATCTCCATGCTTTCCTTCATACTTCGGTATTTCACTGATGAGCACACTGATGAGTCAATCTTGGGATTTTTGTCCACCTTTTCTCCAGGTCAACCACCTTCAGTTATATTTGACTATGCAGGTTTCATTGCTGATATTATTCACTATCAATTGACTAATTTGCAGCTGGAAGGAGTATTCAAATATAACTCCTATCTTTTCCGCTTGTTTCTATTCTTTCAATTAGAGAGCTTTCCAATTTCACTTCAAAAGTTGGATATAGAAGGAAAACCCCTATCAGTTATCTTTTGGACATCTATACTCATAAAAGAAGGCACAGAATTCAATTATTCAGAGTTTGAAGAGATTTTTTTACATCCATTGATCACCACCTTGACAAAAACAGAGAAGCCTAGAATCAGTGAGGAAATGAAGAAAATATTGCAATTATCAGAGCAGAGCAAAGTGGGTGATTGGTATTTGTATGAGAAATTCACTGAAATCATAGTTTTTGGTTCTAACTTATTGCCTTACAAGTTACCTAAGTATCCATAAATGAGGATCTTTGCCTTAGAGTACATTAGGAAGATCCTAAATTCAGATTCAATTAATTTCATGGCAGCCAAAAAGAAGACCCAATTCAAACTCAAAAATAAAATTGGGCCTTTTATATGTAATCACAGAGATGGAGGAAAGGAAGCAGCAAGTCAACTACTGGAATATAAATTAGAATAAAGCTTCCCATGGAATTATGATCCACAAGGGATCTTAAGTAAACTAAGGGTAAGATGTAAATTGACACCCTTTATCCATGAGTCAAAGCTAGAAATAGAGAAGTTTGCTAACGAAATTGAGTGAGTTGAAAACCCTTTAACAGAGGCAGTTAACCAAAGGAATACAAGTCACACTTTGTAAATTGCTAAACAGCCAAAGACATCCACTAAGAGAATCAGAGAAGAAGGAGCTTATACTGCAGAAACTACAACAGAAACAAAATTTAATATCATTTACAACAAGATGCCAAAACTAGATACAGCAGCTAAAGGTAAAGTAACAATAGATGTTGAAGAAACAGAGACCTTGAATACAAACATTGAATAGCTAGAGACCAATGTAGCCACTATAATCATCAGTGAGCCAAATCAAAATCAAGAACAACTAAATAATGAAGAGACACAGATGATCGAAAGGCAACAAAGTATTGAGGCTTCTTCCTCACATTTAGCTGAAGAAAAAGATTTGGATATTAAGGAGAAATACAAGAAAATCAAGTTGAAGAATGAGGAAATCAAAACTGAAATATATTCTCAGTTTTTTAAGCAAAATCCAGGTAATCAAAACAGATTCCTATCAGCATTTGATTATTCAACTCAAAAATTGATTATGTCAATATTATAACCCATAGTATCAGTGCCAAAGACAGTTGCTGACTATAAGAAAGTTGATATGGAAGTAGCTACAGAAAAAATCCATGAATTGGATCAAATTGAGTTTCATAGGCAAACCTCAGAGATGTTGTATTCAAAAGTCACAAAAAAAGATATGAGTGCTCATAGGCTTCAAAATACCATCTCTAATATGCAATATCAAATGAAGATGGATAAAGCTTCATTATATGCAAAGGATCTAAGGATAAAGGCCTTAGAAGATTTAGTATTACAGGTAGGATATGATCCTACAAACATCAAAGAAGCAGAATCATTGGTTAAAAAGAAAAATGAGGATATTGTTGCCTTGAGGAAATAGCTCAAGATTCCACAAAGTGAGCATCCTCAAATAAAGGAATTTTTATAGGATCAAAAGGAAAAAGATGAAATTATGAGTTTGATACTTCAACTGACAGCTCAAATTAAGGAAATGGAAGTACAAATGGACCAAGTTGTCCAAGAAAAGGAGACAGTTAAAGAACCAGTGATTCTCATAGTCATCCCAGTCATCACTGCAGCAGTGCCTTCAAATTTAGGAGAAAATTTGGCACCCAAAGAGCCACTGGCCACTGCAGTGCTAGTGACTTCTTCAACAACTTCAGTAACTAAACCCTCTACAATAGTGTTGCCGCCTACAGATGAAAGCAGTCAACTAGTAAAAGAAATGGAAGAGATGTCCTTGAAGACCAGTGAAATCAACATATTGACAAATATAATTGAAAATCTTGAGAATAAAAACAAATCAACTCAGATAGATGCTAAAATACATGAACAAAATGCCCATAGATTGAGTGAAGAGGTAAAGAAGCTCCAAAAAGAATTAACTCTCAAGGATCAGATATCATACATTAAAAATTATCTATGGAATAATGTAATTGAAGCCATACATGATGTATGGCCTTCAATTCAGGTAATTTTTGAGCAGAGAGAGTTATTATTGGCAGCCCAAGAAGAGATCCAAAAGACACAAGCTGATTTAGCAGATAAACCAGAACATGTTGTAAGGTTAATAAATTTTCTCAACAGCAAGAATAAACAAGAACTTGAAGAATTAAAAATCAATGACTAGACATCAAATATCCTATAAATTAGAAAATTTACCACCAAAATTAATTTGCTGAGGCAACTTGAAGAGAAATGTGAAGGTATGAATACTGCTATAACCAGATTCATGGTTAAATTCACCAATTAAATGCAAAAGGGACTTCTTGATATCATGGTTATTAATGATAATTTAATGCCTCAAAATGATTATGACAAGAAGATAAGAGAACATGCCAAGGAGCAGTTGAACAAGCCAACAAGTCAAGATATTCCCACAAGAAAAGTATTGTTAAAAAGTTTTGAAGATTTGTTTTATTTGCAGTATGAAATCAAGCACTTATTTGTCATCAAGCCCACATTTGCTAGGTACACTAAGGTTGATGATAATTTTAGGAAACTCAAAAATATTCAAATTCCTAAAAATGAGAATTAGAATGCATTGAATGATTTTCTATGAAGAATGAAAGGCAAACAAATGAAAAAAGAAAAAATATGTTTGTTGATTTCACAGTCAAAACAGATTTTACAGTAGAAAGCGGTTTGACTGAAGGTTAAAGAGTATCCAAAATGAAAGAGTATAAGTGAGAAATATTATCAGTGAGAAAGAGTATCAATGAAGGTAGCTTAGATTCTAAATAATATATAAAGAGCCAGCAAAGAGGACACATAAGCAGCCAGTTGCTTCTTATCTTAAAACAATTTCTATTTATTTTGAATAAAATAGGACAGCTTGTTGATTTGTTAAGCAACTGTCACTATTATTGTTGTAAGATATTTTATTTTCCTAAGTTAATTCCTAGAAGTCATCTAGGATATTTTTTCAAACATTATCTAGAAACACTTCACTCTTTTGAAGTATTTTTTTGTGGAATAAAATTGCTGGAGATTACTATAGATATTTTATTGACTTGAAGGCTTTGGATTTCGATTTTGAGTAGCAAACTGGATCAACTATTTGGCATCATACTTCAAGATCCCTGTGATAAGATATTTGGAGTGAAGTACTCATTAAAACTTGTCATTATTATTTTCTTTTGTTACATGCATACATCTGTGTTTTAATTCTAAATCTGAATGTATAACTAGGAGTATTGCTACAGGACATGTTAATAACACCCTGTTTTTAACTAGTTAGCATTTCTTTGCTTTCTTCTGATTTCTGGTGTGGGGAACCCTTAATTTTTGCCTCTCCTGTTTGACCTCTATCTACTACTTCCCTTTTCCAGATTTAAGTATTCTTAAGTGCCCTTTATCCCGATCATACCATCTCAAAAACCAATTTTCCAATATCTCCAAGGGTTATATATCTTGCCCTGCAGAAATTTGACTGTTTAGGCCTTGATCCCAAATTTGTTAGCTTGACTTAGACTCCATAACCCAATGGACAAGTAGATTTCCCTCTATCTACCCTCCAAGTGAAAATTTCCCACCAAATCCAACAAAACAAACCAAATCTGCACTTTCATAGCTAGCCTAATATTCACAAATTAAAACAAAGTTAGACTTTAAAGAGAGAGCCCTCTCTGAACCCTAGGAAGGCTAGATCCTAGAGTTTGAAGTAGGTTTTTGGTTACCTCTAGTATTCTTTGACTAAAAACTAAAATCCCACAACTTAAGAATTTACTGGAGTGATAATAGTTTCCACCACTAAGCTCCAGAGGGAGGATCCCGAGTATCTAGAGGAGGGGGAGTGCCTCTTCCATTCAGAGATGTGGGTGAAGGGTTCTCCACTACAATTCCTTGTCGATAGCAGAAGCCAAAAGAACCTCATTTCAGCAGAGGTCGTGAAGCGACTCAGCCTACCGATCATAGCACACCCGCAACCATATACCATCAGGTGGCTTCGCCCAGGGAGAGATCTCCACGTCTGCTAGCAATGCCGCCTTCCGTACATCATCAAGCCATTCATAGATGAGTTATTGTGTGATGTTGCTCCTCTTGATGTAGTTGATGTATTATTGGGCCAACCATACTTGTGGAGGCAACATGATGCGTATGAGTCTAGACCTCCTTCCATTGTTATTACTTTGGGAAATAAATTGTACAGGATACTGGAGGTAGTATCGTCTCCTGCCATATCCTTGACTGTTACAAAAAAATGGAGTAAGATTGTTTCCCAAACCATGAAATTTATTTTCCTTACAACACACTCACAGGGAAAGAAGAAGAATGTGGCCACAGCCTCGAAACAGGGCTCCCCTGCAGCTGACATTTTCTCCTCACTCACAGAGTTTTCTCTACACTCTTAGGAAAAGCACTCCATTGATCTGACCCCCGACGCACCGCTGCCTAATGTTGCCATACCTCATGCGACTACACAGATAGAATCCACACTTGTACTGTTTGAGGCTGATAAAGAAACCGAATTTTCTGAACACATCCAACATGTCTGCCCGCAGGTCCATGATATCTTTGAAAAATCTAATACCCAGTTCAACATAATTTGCCTCATCTCATGGAGGATCTCAACACAATGGGGACCATTTCTTTCCGAGGGGGGAGGAATGATCCAAGTGGATATCGGTGGCCGCCCACATTAGGGGAATTTTGAGGTCTAAAATGGGCCTCCTAAGAAAAATTTACAACCAAAATAAACTTTATAAGAACCAATAGGATTCAAGATGATGATGTCAACCATGGGGGATGATTTACCATTTTTTAAGTAAAAGGGTAAAAAGATTAAAAAATAATAAAATAATAAAACTAGTTTTCAACTCATATTTTGAACTTCTCTCCAAAAAAATTTAATCAAACTTTGAGCGGGAGTACTCGTTGGATGCAAAATTTAATTCCTCATCTAAGGAGTATCCATGTTGCAATCACGTTTTTCATGTATTTCTCATTTTTCGTATACCATGGTCCATCAAAAGTATGAAACATGGGTACTCTTTGGATGGGGAATTAAATTTTACATCCAACAAGTACTCCCGCTCGAAATTTGAGTAAACACTTTGGGAGATAAGTTGAAAATACGAGTTGAAACAGTAGTTTTTTTTTTCCTCTAAAATTTGATGATGTAATCAAATATTGTTTTATTATTTCCACTATTATTTTATAATTTCCTTAGGAGGCCCATTTTAGACCTCAAAATTCCCCTAATTCCTATTCCATTTGGACCCCCACCATCGGTTCATTCAGTTTTTCACTTTCAACACAACTTACTATTTTTAACAGGTTTTTGGGTCCTAAACCTCTGGGGCCGTTTTGGGGCCCTAATGATCTAGGTGGATATTGGTGGCCACCTACTTATTCCTTTTGAAACTCCACCATCGTCTCTTTCAGTTTTTCAGTTTCAGCACAACTTACTATTTTTAGCAGTTTTTTGGGTCTTGAACTTCTGGAACCTTTTTTAGGCCCTAAAAGACATTTTTTGGGAAAACCGAGTGCAAAATGGGTAAATGAACTAATGCTTTTCACACCAAAATTTGTACTCCTGTGATAGATATTTATAACAAGATATTGACTGCGTCAAACAAAAAATCGTATGCCGAAGTTACGTCCCCATGAGGTTGAAACACCAATTTATACAAACAGAGCCCATAGTTTTGATGCTTAATCTCCTAGGGTTAGGTTTTTGGATGTTCAGGGTTTTCCATTGTTTCTCAATAATAAATAGTCCCCTGAGCCTCATTTTAACATAGTTCAGAGGCCTGTAGCTGCCACATCCCTTCTCAGAGATATGCTACCATTTCCCTAGCTAGTTTATTTCCATTATGTCTGTAAGCATATTTTTGTTATTTGATATTAATGAAATGAAGTATTATTTCCGCAACATCTCTGTGTTTATGTTTATTTCTATATATTATTGCATTCCTTCATAAATCATGATCAATGAGAGATGCTAGGAAGACTTGTAGAAGGAAATAAAATAACAGTATTGGATTTAGTCATTTTACACAGAATATTATCCTACTTATTGAGGGTTGCCACCTCAACCATTTTCATATTCTCTTGATCATCTATCTAGATTCCTTTGTCCTTTGATTCTTTTTTGTTTTCAACCAGTGGCAACCTCTTAAGCTGATCTGAGAGCAGTAAACACCTCTCATATCCCTCAGTTCAAAAAACAAGGCCTCGAAAGCATGCCTCTACCTTAAGAATTTTGTAATAGTTCCACTTCTCAACTTGGGCATGGAGTAAAGAATTAACATACAGGATTGATATGTTCCCACTCGCCACAGACAATGAGACAAAGCCTGGACAAATACTGAAACCAGCAAACTGGTCAACTAATCCCATGCATCCCAAGAATAAAATCTCGACCTGCTTGGTAATTAAGTGAACCTCCCCAACACACAAAAACCAGGATTCTGGCATACTTAGCAATTTACCCCCGACCCTATTGACATAATCAATTGAACCCCTAAACCCCAAATGTTCATTGGAAGGCATGCATGCAAGTTCATAAAATTTCCTTGCAGAACTAAAAAATTGACAAGCAACAGTGTAAAATTGACATGCATAGCTATAGACTTGATATGAAGCATTGTAAACTTGAAATGCAAAGCTATATAAATGACATGAAGGGTTATCAAAACAATTATAATAAAATACCAGGACGAGGATCAGGGTTTCCCCATCACTTTCGCCCGCCACCTCCCCTGCAATCTCCATGCCCAAGGTACAAGAATTAACCCGACCAACAAAATAATAGACACTGTTGGAATTATGAAGGAGTACCATAGCATGATTTCTATACGAGATTAAAAACCAAAGACTAGACTATGTTAGGGTCCCGTGATTTGGCCGATTGGCGAGCCAAATGACGATGTAACATCAAACCAAGCTTTGGAGCCCAAGGACCTAGCCTTCCTGGACTCAGAGAGGGCTCTCTCTATATGTGTAAAAGATGTCGGTGTGTTTGCTTATGGGATTCTGATACTAGGCTAGTTATGAAGTGAGTTTTTGGTTTTGTCAGGACTATTCTTTTTGGAATGGTTTTGGTTTTTTCTACTTCTAAGATTGTACTGCCGGTGAGCTTCTATGATGGAATTTTGAAATTCTATGGCAGGATCTTTGAGATCTTTATAATTGGTCTCATCTTGATTAGGAAAACAAAACTCTTGTTCTTCCGCTGTGAGGTACAACTCACTTTCATTATCAGAATCTACAAGATTTAAATGATGTTCATCAAGAGGTTCAGAGTCCCTATCATCTTCTTCCACATAGTTTTCATTGAATGGTGGCCTGATCTGTTGGTCATTTTCCCTTGGTCTATTTTGGGGTTGTTCCCTCCTAAAGTTCTGGTTCCGGTTTCTGTTTGGAGGGTTTGGCTGGTTATCTCTAACATGATCCTTTTCATTGATCTTTTCCCACATTTTAGCCATGGATTTGACTAAGTCATCTATTCGGGGATCGAGGGAAGGTGATGAAGTGGAGACCTCATCTCTATATGTGACTTTTCTTTCTGATCTAGTTCTAGCTCTTTTTTCAGCTAGGTTGGCATCTGCTTTTATAGCTATTTGTTGCATTTCCTCTAAAGTAGGGGGATCCTTGTCTCTTAAATGATATGTCATGTCCGGATCAAAGCTGTCGGGAAATTTTGCCAATGCTAAACCAAGTGGAGGTTTGAAATGAGGTGGGAGGGAGTTATATACACTGTTGAACCTAGTGTAGTAAGCTTGGACACTTTCCCCATTTTCCCGTTTTAGGCTGTTATATTCTGACAGGATTTGAATGGGGTTTCTTCGGATTTCCCACCTATTTCTGAAGACTTGATGTAGTTCCTGGATATCATGGATACTGTTTGGAGCTAAGCTTTTGAACCATGCTTTGGGCTCACCACCAAGACTTTGGGCAAATATTCTCATTCTGATAGTCTCGTCTTGTACCTCTAGGTATTCATAAGCATCAGTCATCCTACTTATATGTTGTTGAGGTGTGGTGGTGTCTTCTCCAGTAAAGTGTGGGATTTTGTCTTGATATTTATTTGGGAGAGGAGCTAAAGGCGGTGGCAACACCAAAGGTGTGTACCAGGCTGCCATGACTGGAGCTAATGGATGATGAACAAGATGAGGACTAGTAGGCTGAGATGAGGTGGTTTGAACAGTGGTGGTTTGACCAGGTGTGGCGGATGAACTTGGAATAGTGATCTGGTTTTGAGCAGATCTGGGATGATAAGAGCCAAATTGATAAAGAAGCTGGGAATCACGGGGAGTAGTGGGTGAAGCTTCTCTACTAGGACTCTGTGGTGGGTTTAGGGGTTCAAGATCGTCAAAGTTTATCTTACTATATGATTTGATTCTGGGAAGAGTTTGTGATGACTCTAATTCAAAAGGTGAATCTAGTAGGATAGTGCGATGTTTAGGTATAGATCTTGCTCTACGGATGGATCTACCAGTAGCTAGATGGTCAGTTTCGGAAGCTTGCCACAGAATCTTTTCTGGGTCATCTACTATGATAGGGGGATTTGGATCTGGATGAGCTCTGGTATTGATTCTTCGTGAAGCCAGATTTTAGATCCAGAGTTTAGAAAGGATGGTATTGGTTAATGTTCTGGAATGAGTGGTTTTTCTAAAGCTTTACTAAGGTGAAGGATGGTCAAAAGTAAAGGGATGGATTAGTGGAGTCGCCAGGTGGAAATGGGTTGTTTTTGTGGAGATAGCTATGGTCCACCACCAGTAACTAATCTGAGAATGTTTTTGGATTTTCTGAGTTTTATGTGCAGCCTATGGTTCAAAGTATCCTAGACTTGTTTCAACACTTTGCTAGGGTGATGAGAACAAAAATATTTTACTTCAAATGGATCTATGGACTGCTTGTTTGTTTTTGGTATCTAACGGACCAAAGAGTCTATAAGAGTTTGCTAAACTGTCATGTACTCAGTGTCCCACCATCTCCTGCTATGTTAGTGAGCGATGGGATAGGTCTATCGGATAGTAACCTAGAGTTCGATAAAATAGTAAGGGCTACTAGAGGTTAGTGGAGTCGCCAGGTGGAATATCAGTTGTTTTGAGATGTACTTGTATGGTCCACCACCAGTAATGTCAAAAACCAATCTAAGGGAGTGTTTTTTGGGGTTTTTTGAGTTTTATGTAGTCCTGAGGTTTGGAAGAGTTTCCTATAACTGACTCATCATTTTGCTAGGATGGTGAGACAACCAGATTCTACTCTTCTAAGTTTGATTGAGATTTTGAGAGTTCCTAAGGGATACCTAGGATGTTTTGACTCAAGGTCCCACCGTGATCTCCATTATGTTAGTGAGCGGTGGGATAAGTCAATCAGCTAGTAATCTCAAAAAGTCTCTAAAGATGAGGGAAGCTAAGTTTGTTTAATACTCAGAGTCCCACCGTGATCGCCATTATGTTAGGTTGGCGATGAGGTGGCTAAAGGCGTGTATTCTTGAAAATAAGGGACTTATAGAGTTCTAAGGTGTCCTTAGATTGTCACTAACTCAACGTCCCACCGTGATCGCCATTATGTTAGGGTCATGTGATTTGGCCGATTGGCGAACCAAATGACGATGTAACATCAAACCAAGCTTTGGAGCCCGAGGACCTAGCCTTCCTGGACTCAGAGAGGGCTCTCTCTATATGTGTAAAAGATGTCGGTGTGTTTGCTTATGGGATTCTGATACTAGGCTAATTATGAAGTGAGTTTTTGGTTTTTTGGTTTTTAAGTTCGTGAGGGATAAAACTGATCAAAGATATAAACTGGATAACAAGATGTAGATAAATTGGCCTATGGGGTCAAACAGGTCAAGGAAGCTATGAGGTGATGATGTAAAGCTGCTGTAGGGCCGATTTGATTCACGGTAGAAGGGATCTTTGGGCAAAATGGATTAAATGGACAACAAGTTGGTGAAAGACAAGGGATTTCAAGTGTAACTAGTTTATAGCAGACATAAACATATTATAGCAAGCCATTAATCATGCTAAATGAAACTATGAGCTAATTAATACATAGAAATCAAACATTCCAGCCATACATAGAGGTATAAGACCCTCTAACTTCGGGAAATGGCTATCAGATTTTGGGGAAAACACATAAGACAAACTAACAACTCATAAACTACGCCAAAACGCCTAAACATAGTCTCTAAGTCATTGGGCACTTTGACAAACAAGCTTTCATAGTTTTAGGCAAAGGGCTAGATCGGGACTAGGCCTCCTTGGTTCAACAAGATGATCAGCAAATCAGTCAAAGAGAAAGTTTTATGGACAGAAATATGGACAACTTATAGGTAGGCAGGGCACACCATACATCCTACTCAACATGCATAGAACTTGTAAATAAAACTAGCAAACATTATCCTTAAGTTACTAAAGAGAAGTTAAGAATTCTTTAGCATAACTAAGGAAGAAGAAAACATCAAGCTATGAAGATTCAGGAATTTTGAGGTGCCTCCATGGGCATATCTCAAAACTAATATCTACTGATCTATAGCAGCAAGAAGCATGTATAATGGATGAAAACTAGAAGACAACAACAAAGCAAGAAAAACTATACCATTCTACCATGTCATGGAATCCATCAACAATCCTTCATCACTCCTCAAAAGCATCCAAGAGGCAGTCCAAAAATCATAACACAAGTGTATTCTTCAAAGCTCATATGACCAATGTATTAATTCTTCTCTCAAGTTCAGCCTCTGATTTACAATGAAACCCATGGAATAAATAGGCTTGAGGGAGGAAAACCTCATGGAGCAACTAGCTATCCCATTGACCAAGTCAAAATATCTAAACTTGTCCTTGAGGCTTTGCAAAGCCCAAGGCACAAAATATCCCATAAAATATCTAAAAAACTGCTAAAAACGGAAAATATATTGACTTTACATCATTTCCTGGTATATATAAAAATATTAATTCATTAACATTTGGGAAAAACCAAAAAGGCCTTGAGTTCTTTCAAAATTACAAAATATCATATTTATGCCGAAAAAGGTCCCTTCCCATTTATACGGATGCAACAGTGGCCTTTCCGATGTCGAACCGAGGCTCATGATTAAGGCTCCGCTGCTGAGTCATGGCCCGTTTCTCTCCCACGCTAAATCGGAAATAACTCAATTGACTGAAGTCCCTCAAAAACTGCACTGCGCAAAAACCCGCGTAAAAATAACCGTACGACCATTACAGGGCATGGTGCGCGGGCACGTGCAAAAAGAGGTATTTTTGCTGATTTTCCAGAGGGGCTAATGATCTTCACTGCATCGACAGCCGACATTCTCCGCCGAATATGGCATCCACTCTGGATTATCCTCTGAATCATCAAACTGAACAGGTTAACACCATGAAAGCGCGCCAAAACCCGCAAATGCCAAAAAACAAAAAGTTGCCGAAAAAGGCCCAAAATTGGCATGCATGACCCTCAAGGGTCCATAGCAACATGCTCCGAAGCTGAGGCCAAAATGTCAAGAGCTGATGTGCTTTTCTCCTCTTTCTGTGCCAGGTGCTTCTTGAAACTGTTGTTTATCACTATTGAGTTACTGTTGTTCATCAATGTGTACCTGTTGCTAGTCATCTTGGACCTGCTGTCCTTCACTTTCTATTTGCTGCTGTTCACTTTCTGTTTGCTGCTGTTCCTTTCTGTTTGCTGCTGTTCCTTTATCACCTATCTGCTGCTCTTCATCACCTATCTGCTGCTGCTCATATTTATCACTGTCATGCTGCTCCTGTTGTCTTGCCTAGAAGGGCATTTTAACCTGAATATGCTTTGGAAAAGACAAACTACCCTCACTGTGTGTAAAAACACCTGCTGGAAACAAACTGTGTCACTATGCTGCTTGGACAGATAGACAATGAGATTTGGATGTATTTGCAACAAGTCTTTCGTAACACACAACTTCCTGTTCTCTTAAAACTAGCCTTCTACCTTTGAGTGTACCTCTGCCAAGCAAAATTTCTCAATAGGACACCATATAGTAAAGATGAGACAGACTGCTGTGTAGATTTCCTGTATACAGTGTTAAGAAATCACTCCCCTTGTGAATTTGTTAGAGGCCAATCAACACACTTGTATTTGTGTCTCCAAGACAAAACTCAATCATTAAAACCCTGCTCTTCAGAAAGTGACCTATTCACCCTTAGAATATCTCTATCAATAGATTTCTCTAGAAGAGACCATACAGTGAAAGAAAAAAAGGAGACCAAGGTTAGGTGAATTATTAGTGCACAGTGTTTAGGAAAATCACCCTTTACTTGTGAATTTAAGAGATCAAACACCACATCTATATATGTGTCTCTAAGGTGAAAATCACAATCATTTAAAACCCTGCTCTTCAGAAAGTGGCCCTACACCTTAAAAACATCTCAGTCAACACTTCTTAGTATGATACAATATAGTGGAATAACGGACAGACTGCATGAGACAGGATGCATACAGTGTCAAATTCACTCTGTTCTGTGAATTTTTAGATGTCAAGCAATACTCCTGTATCTCTGCCTCAAGGTAGAATTTCAAGGATTAACCACCTGTTCTTCTTGGAGTGCAAGTAAAACAACAAACTTATGGACATGCAGTCAAACTTCGGTGTAGGTATACAATCAAATTTTACTGCTCTGAACAAGGTGATAGAGTTTGAAAATTGCCTCAAAAAGTTTCAACAAGGCTTGCAAGGGTTTTTACTTCTGCAGAATAGGCAAGACCCCTTACCCATATAACATCTCTGGTTATGTTAGAAAAGCCTTTTCTTTAGATGGATAACAGCTTGTTAATAAGATTTGAAAAACACAAAGCTGTGAACCAACAACATAATGAATACTGTTTCTTTGTGAGGAGCATGAGCAGCCTTCCTCTGGAGCCTCAAACTATAATTTTCTACTTGATCAAGAACCCTTTCCCCTACTAAAATTTCATTGCTCTTTTATATGTATGTTACTCTATTAAACAAACAACAGGCTCATAAATCTAACCCTGGTGTGAGCATACAGTCGAATTCACGGTTGATGGGACAATGGTGACAGTATTTAAACAAGCTCCATGGTTTTAATAAGGGCTGTAGCAGCTCATTTCTTCCCCACAATCCAAGCTTCTGTTTAATATGTAAACTTTGTTCTTGGTAGAAAAACCATATGCCTTATCTGAAAGTTAACTTGTGTCAAAATAAGCCTGAAGAACAAAACAGTTAAGTTTGAAAAACTCCTGAATAAATGGCCCTTTCTGTAGTTTATAGTTTTAATCTCTGCTCCTTGATTGCTTTGAAGGTGTAAGACCCTTGGTCCCTTCACTAATGGAGGTGAAACAATCTGTTCTTAATCTCAAAACCAAGTATCTCTGTAGGTGTTTTTTGAATGACACAGTCAGCACTTTATCACAGGTTTAACACTTCAGATCACAGTGTAGGAAACACTGTTTTTTAGCTATAGTGATAGGTTTAGAAGGTTTTGAAAACTTTGATACGAACAGTTGTAGTGCTTCAGCACACTGATCTCTTTAGAACACTGATCTCTTTAGAACACAACTCCAAGCTAGGGCCACAGTTTGAGTTTAAATTTTGATGTTATTTGGAAAATCTTTGAAATCGAGGAGGAAGATATATGAGAATACCTTCAATTTTGATGAGAAAATCCTTTGAGAGGGCTGGAGTGGCACCGGAGGTTCTCAAAATTGGCGCGACACTCTTTAAGGTCAGCACGGCGCGCACAAAATTTCACCCGGGTGGCCTGTCGGGTCGGTCTGTCGGGCGGTCGGGTGCCCTGTACAGGCGCGTCACGCAACTGTACAGGCGCGTCGCGCCAACACTGGCCGCGCGTTGAAAAAGTTCGCCAGGCGCATCGCTCGGCCTTTAACAGTGGAAAACTCTGCAAATTGACCAAAAATTTGTTGTTTCGATGCTGAGGGCGGCGTGGAACTTTGTTTGCAGTTTGAGAATGATAAAACCACCCTCGACCTTCACCCTTATGTCATTTCAAAACAAATCTTCAACGGTCACTTCCTTTTTTAAATGCACAGTGGAATTTTGGTTTGGCTTCTTTGCAAATTTTTCACAGTTTTTTTTTTTATCTTTTTGAATATCCTCGGTGCATCTCATACTTGAACCTCTTTATAAAAACACAAATGGCTTTAAAAACCAGAACCTTGTCTTACTTATGCAGCGGTGTTTGAACAGTGATTTCCTGTTTTGTTCTTTGGGTGATAAACACCGAACTTCAGACTTTGACAAATAACTTGATAACTTCCACATCACCTCTGCCACTTGGTGAGAAGATATATTTAACCTCTTTGATTTTTGAATTTCAAAGTGTCCTTTCTAGCTGCTTCAAAGTGACAAGGCCTCTCCTTGAAACTGACTTAAATGCCAAGTGTCCTTTTCAATCTATTTTCTGACTGTGGATACAAAATGCAGTTGTATTTGCTTATGCTCTATTCACCTTTGTATATTTGAAAAGGGAATTTTTCTTTGATACCTCTTTTTACTCAAGATGCACTGATATGGTACCCTTTCCCTTTTATGATGAACATGCCTATACCTATTTTAAAATCTTTCTCCAGAAACTGAAAATAGGCCAAATCACTCTTGTACTTGATGAACCTGTAGACTGACTTGTAGGACTCCTGGTTGCAAAAGAATTTGAAATGCTGCCTCAAAAACTTTTATACTTTCTGATTCTTTGAACAGCATAGCTGTCTCTGACCTTTGAGAGGAGATGGCTTACCCTTTTGAACTTGGTTTTGACAAATTTTTTCCTCTAAGTGCTTTATCAACTCTTTTCCCTAATATTTGCTTTGACTAGTGCATTGGTCTTTTTGTAAGAGAAACTTTCCAAAGCTCAACTCTGTCCCCTGCTTTGACACTTTTAGGTGATGTTTTAACAAGGAAAAATCATCCAAAATCTGTCAAGAAGCATTTGAAAATTGTTTTGTTACTTAACAGGAGATGGCCTGTGCTCTTCCAATTTGTATGATAATTTTTGCTTCCAGGCGATTTATGAGCTTCTCCCTGGACTGTAAGTGTCATCTTTTGGTTGCATGATTTCATACAATATTTCTCTGTTAACTCAAAAGGAGCTCCCTTTAGACTTCTTGGCATGGGACAGTGAGGTGACTGTGTGGCCTCTTCTTCTAAAGAAACCGCCCTTTTTGTATCAATGACCTGCATATAATCAATATTGTCTCCTGTCCACTATAGGTATATTTTGACAGACATTTCCATAGGAAAAACAATACTTTTGAATCATAAACCCTATCTTTTACCTGTGCAATGACTTCTATTTACTTTCTTTGTATCTTTCCACTGCACTTTAGATCAATCAGTTTTCAACAACCTGCAAGGCTCTGACCATCTGCTCATAAATGGAGGAGGCCCCTCACTGAGCAAAGTATCTGAAGATTATTTGATAATGTTGCATGACAAGGATTTGCTTGGATTATGATGATAGGCAATCAACTTAAAAAACATCAATACTGGCACCTTTGTTTGCAATCACCACTATGCTTCAGAAAAACCCTAGCAAAAATGTCACTATCTCTCTGCACTGCTCTGAGGGTGACTGAAATGTCATTAATTTCTTGGTCATCTTATGACAAATTATTTGAAGGATAGTCTCTGTGACTATGGAGGTCAGTGCCTTTTGAAAAAAAAAACACCTTTCCTTCTGCCTGTGTAATGACATGTTTGGTTAGCACCTCTTCAATTTGATCTGGTGGACAAGCAGGTTGCTTATGATTGGAATTTTTACTAATGACATGCCTTTCTTAAGTTTAACAATTGATATGAGTTGAAAACTTCAAATGACCTCCTTTATCAGACCAAACTCTGCTTTCCTTTGAACTTGCATACTGCAGACTCTATTCTCTGTTATGATCATCATTCACACTCAGAAAAATCTGGAGTCTCTGTTTCACTTGTTCAGTAAAAGGCAAACCTGGACTTCTGCAACCTTTAAAGTCAATACTGGCCAGTGCCCTCTTCTTGTAGATGAAGGAAGCGCCCTAACCCTCTGCTTGTAAATGAAGGAGGTTCTGGGCCATGACAGTTTACCAGTTTGCTGAGACAGTGGTGTCCCTTTCTTACTGTGATTTTCATGCCGGAAAGAGCTGTAAGGTCTGGATGAGTGGCTTTCTGTTTTGCAGACATATCTCAGGCTTATGGTACATTTAGAAGCAGTTGTTCCTCTAACTGTAGATTCAAGCATTTACTCCTGAGATGAAATTATATTTCCTGCCTTTGTAGAAACCATAGAACACTGTGAAACACCTAATAGTCAGCTTGAGATTGGGGTTTATGCAGTGCTGAGATCTAGGGGATGTGAGTGGCGCGACTTAGAGCTGTTTGTCAATTTCATTTTCAAAGTGGGAGGTCAGTCATGGTAGGTCTGTTACAGATGGAGGCTTTTTGGCTTTTTGATGATTGCCAAGGGTAAAATGCCTTAAAGCGCCACTTCCTAACATAGGGGAGACCTTTGAAACAGATGTGGATTTGCCTTTCAAAGCTGATGGGCAGACCAGTAAGGCTGAAGCTAGATAGGATAGTGGTAATGAGGTTTTGATTTCAGCAGGGGTGGACTGAAAAATAGAAAGGCAAAAAAAAGTTTTAGGAGGGTTTTCTAGATGACATATTGACATAAGGAAATTAGCTTCTAGAAAACTCAGCTGTAGATATAGTCATCACTAACATGTAAAAAATACTGATGGCTAACAGACTAGTAGGGGATATTAGCCTTAGATAACCATATGAAATTCCTCCAAGACAGAGCATAATCCGAAATAAACATATTAACTAAACCAAGGTGGTATGCATCCATTCCAAGTGCAGAACAAAGAATCAGAGCATACAAACAAAGCCCTTTTGTAATATTCCGAAATGGGAAAAGCAGGAATATAGAACAAAATGCCTGAAATAGCAGTGTATAACATCACATCAATTATGGAGACCAATATGGATCTTCTTTATTAATCATAATAGCAGCAAACATGTACAAAATAATGGGGCCCAAATCATACACATGAATACAAGCCTCCAATAGATAAATCCCCTCACAATGAGGTGCTGCTACTATATCAAAATGCCAAAAGACTGCTACAACGTAGTCATAGGAGCATGGCTACAACAAATGAACATACAATGATATAATGGGCTGATATATGCCTCAAGAGATACATAAAATGAAGATCTAGGCTCTATAACAAACTTCCAAGACAACCCAAGAGGGTTTCTGGTAAATACACCTAATAATACAATATGAATTGCATCCTTAGGGCTAAAATTATGCTGCAATAACTGAAGAGTTATGGCTGAAGCTGATATGAAAATAATTAGCTCTCCTCCAATGGATCATCCAGATGAAAGTCTGACACCTCCACTAAAGAAATCACTCCCCAAATAATCTACTGCAACTACCCCCTGCAACTCTTCCCTAGAATAACGCAGATCCAGACTAATATTTCGTTGTAGAGGATAAAAACATTGTGCCCCTGGTGAGAAATATATCAATGATGCTCAAGGTCCTTCCTTACCAGCCTCCCAATGGAAGGAAACCTTCCTCCACTGAAATCTAGTTCATAAATCACCCAAATCAACTCTCCACAACTTTTTCCTTGCAACACAACACAGCATCAATAGGAACTGCATTGTACCATAAGACTAAAGCTTTGGCCTAATTCCAGAATGTGGAAATATAGTGCATATACTTCTCCTAAGTGGGCACTCAAAGTTCCCCGAGGATGAAGGCGGGATTCCCACTCGGGAACACCTTGTGCTAAACAACACTGCAATATTAGCCAAACAGCTGAAGAGAGCAAACAAGTCTTAACATACCATATCAAAATAATAATCAAAAACATCTCCTCTATGGTTGAAATCCCCTTAATTATATAACTGGTGAGCTTCCTCACCCTTGGCCCCACTCATTAAAGCCACTACTTCCATGCATGGAGTCTCCCTCCAAAACTGCGTTGTCCCACAATGAATGCCACTCCTCCATGACAGTGTTGTTGATTTGATCAAAGTTGACCCAGTCTACATGCTCCAGCCCCTTTTCACATATAAGGGTGCTTTATCAAGCTACTCAAGTGATCTCCTTTCACATTAGCAGTGATTTTATTCCTAGTAAGGATATTTATGGGTCTCCATACCCTCTTATTCATCAAACAAAGAAGCAAAAACAAAAATTAATATTCCAACTAGCTCATGGCTAATTGGGAATATTACAATCCTCCCCTCCCAAATGTTGCTTTTCCTCAAGCAACTGTAAACGTGAGTGCTGCAACTCTTCTCCTCCTTCCTTTGTGACACCTCCATGTGATAAGATCTCTTCATAAGCCAAATGTCTCCCAATCAATCCGTCCATGAAATGCTCCTCCCAATTTCTCATGAGATGCAAATGACTCATCTCATAAGGAAGCAAAAGATCCACTTTAGCAATCATGGTTTGTCCAATGTTCTCTCTGAAACATGAAGCATAAGAAACATGGATAATCTCTCTCCCAAAGGGCACATCTAATACTTGCATCCTCCCTCCAATCATTCCCATAATAAGAATAAGGACATCATCAATGTATGGGATCAAAACCAAGGATAATTAAGCTGCCATATGAAATAATGGAGGTGGATAATAGTCCCACATGTAGAACCAGCGCAATATATCTTCTGACTGCCTCAGATAATGATATGGTAAGTGGTTTCCCCACCACTTACTTGCTGCCTTAGTCTTCTCACATGCTTTGAGAAGGTGAGTGATGTTTGGTGCCTTTGGAGTACACCCTGAATGATATATCATCTCCTTATATCCTCCTAGGGAGTGGCCATGCTCAACACTTTTTATGGCCCCAAGTTGACCATGAAGTTTATAAGGAGCAATGGCCTGCACATGTATGGTAAAGGAATGCAAATATTGATCATATAAATCATTATGCATACAAACATAATCCTTACCATATACTTTTCTCACATGAATGGAGTGGCTCATAGATAGGTCCCCTCTCCTTCCTAAAGAGGAAAGAGGTGTCTGTGATAACTCCATTAAGGAGTTATGTATCTCCTCCATCTCCACATGATCCATGCATCTCCTCAAATTTTGATATATCTCCTCTTCAAAGCCTTCCCAAGTGTACCCCTCCATGATAGTATGGTATGCCCTCATGGAATAAGTGTGGTTGAAGAGAAATCTTCATGTGATGCTTGTAGCAACTTCTCCTTGAGCTTGGATGCTCTAGATAAGAATATCCTACCATGATAGTAGATGACCTCATCTCTTACTAAATATCCTTCCTCTAGTAGCCGGTCATCAAGTATCATGCAAGTAAAAATATCCTTCGAATAGTCAACCAACAGTTGTGATTTCCAATATGGATATATCCTCCATAGTGACAGCACTGATGATCTATCATATAAAACATCTATCATGTGGATGCCCCCTTCTTTGACATCTCCTATTCCAAAGTCACACACCGGAAGGCTTCTATCCTCCCTATGTTGCTCCTCCTGTAGCTGCTCATGCTATAGTAAAGGTTGAAGCTTTTGGAGGTTAATATTCCATGGGAAGCTATCACCTATCCAAAACATCCTGAGTTTGGCCAAAGCATGCATGATTGGCCACCATCCTCTACAATGTGTGGAACATTTCTACCCAAGTGAGAACATCTTCTGAGCCTCCAAAGTAAAAGAGTTTTCTCCTTGTACCATGGTAGTGCCATCCTCCATCCCTGTAGCATCCTCTCTCAGTGCAAGATGTGAGGTGAGAGTGGGTAATGGTGATGTTGGGAGAATGTCTCCCTCCTCCTTAAGTCTACCCAAGACTCTCTACGTTGTACAATGACCTCTCATTGTTCCCACTCCTCCTGGATCTATGAGTGGTGCAACATGTTGTGAGACATTCTTCATCAACTCCTGATTAGGTGGCCTCCTAGGTGGTTTTCCAAAAAACAGTAATGTCTCATGGGATAAAGTCATATTCATAACAGATGGGACTGTTAGGTCCTTGCTTCCACTGCACAAATCCAACCTTGTTTTCTGTGGGGAAGTTTTCTGATACTTTGGTACTACTCTCAATGATGCAAGAGTCCCTCCAATTGGATAAAATGTTCCATTCCCACCTCCTCGTGGTAGTGGATCCTCTCCTACTATCCCAATGTTGTGACCTCCTTCTGGTTCTTCTTCCTCCTCCTCCTCATCATATGAAAAGACCTCTATATAATGTGCCTTCCCTGCTACACATCTATGTTCAGGTGCCCATGGTTCTTGGCATGTGAAGAAAAGATTCCTTCTGCTCAAATCTCTTCAAACATCATCACTAAGAGGTACCTTTTTTTTGCTCTCCTTTCAAAGAGGAACCTTCTCATATTTTCCCTTTGATGGAAAAGTGGGCTTTTGATGAAATGTTCTTCACCCTCAAGGTGCAGCGCTGCTATCTTGATGGCCTCCATCTCCGGTACTTGGTTCAGCTAGAAGTAGTTGTATAGCTTCTCTATCCATGATTTGGCAGTGCATTTAGATGACCAATCAACGTTGGGTAAGAAAAATCTGCCCATAGGCCAGTGTAGATCATGATTTTGTATGAATCCTCCACCTCTATTGTGATGTTGGGGTCTCCTATTGTCCTTGATCTGACATAATTCTTGAAAAATCAAATGATCCTTGAATCTCTGAGATTGAGACTCATACTCCAGAAAATATTCTTCAAGAGTTTCTTGTTCTTGAAACCCTCCATTTCCCACTGCTAAAAATTTAGGCATTGTAGAGCGTTGGGAAATCTGCTACTTCACTAGTTGATCACTCCAATGATGAGAAACTCCAGAGCCTTCACCATGAAGAACCCTTTAGGGGATTCTTTGTGTCTTTCCATCCTCGAAGAAGAAGCTTAGGAAACTCCTTCTCCTCATATTCTCCTGATAAAGGGGTTTCACCCTTGTTTTCTTTATCATCTGTATAATCATACTTCCAGTTTCTTCTGAGATACCTCTTCTTTCTATCTGTGAGAGGATATTCTTTCTATCTGTGAGAGGATATCCCTGTTCTGATGACATATTGGCTTAAGATGCACAAGTTGAGCCAATATTATGCTTTGATACCACTGTAATATTCCCAAATGGGAAAAGCAGGAATATAGAACAAAATTCTTGAAATAGCAGTCTATAACATCACATCAATAATGGAGACCAATATGGAGCTTCTTTATTAATCATAACAGCAACAAACATGTACAAAATAATGGGGCACAAATCATACACATGAACCAACGAGCCTCCAATAGATAAATCTCCTCACAATGAGGTGCTGCTACTATATCGAAATGCTGGAAGACTGCTACAGCACAGTCATAGGAGCACTGCTACAAAAAATGAACATACAATGATACAATGGGCTGATATATGCCTCAGAGATACATAAAATGAAGATCTAGGCTCTATAACAACCTTCCAAGACAACCCAAGAGGGTTTCCGGGAAATACACCCAATAATAAAATATGAGCTACAGCGCTAGGGCTGAAAGTATGCTGCAATAACTGAAGATTTATGGTTGAAGATGATATGAAAATAAGTAGCTCTCCTCCGATGGATCCTCCAGATGAAAGGCTGACCCCTCTATTGAATAAATCACTCCCCAAATAATCTACTGCAACTACCCCTGCAACTCCTCCCTAGAATAATGCAGATCCAGACTGATACTACGTTGTAGGGGATGAAAACACTATGGTCTGGTGCCAAATATATCAATTATGCTCAAGGGCCTTCCTTACCAGCCTCCCAATGGTAGGAAACAGTCCTCCACTGAAATCTAGCTCATAAATCACCCAAATCAACTCTCCACAACTTCTTCCCTGCAACAAAACACAACCTCAATAGGAACTATGTTGTACCATAAGACTGAAGCTTTGGCCTGATGTTCGAATGTGGAAATATAGTGATATAATTCTCCTGAGTGGGCACTCGAAGTCCCCCGAGGATGAAGGTGGGATTCCCGCTCGGGAACACCTCATGCTAAACAGCACAACAATCTTAGCTAAACAACTAAAGAGGGAAAATAAGTCTTAGCAGACCATATCAAAATAATAATCAACAACATATCCTCTATGAATGCCATCCCCTTCCTTATATAAGTGGTAAGCTTCCTCACCCTTGGCCCCACTCATTAAAACCACTACTTCCATTCATGGAGTCTCCCTCCAAAACTACGTTGTCCTGCAATGAATGCCACTCCTCCATGACAATGTTGTTGATTTGGTCAAAGTTGACCCAATCTACATGCTCCAGCCCCTTTTCACACATAAGGGTGCTTTATCAAGCTACTCAAGTGATCTCCATTCAAATTAGCAGTGATTTTTTCGTACTAAGTAGATTTATGGGTCTCGATACCCTCTTATTCATCAAACAAAAAAGAAAAAAGAAAAATTAATATTCCAACTAGCTCATGGCTAATTGGGAATATTACACCTTTTCTTATGGAAGAGACAGTCATAGTTAGAAAGAGACAAGATATGAGAACATACCCGAGGAACCGATACGCAGAGTTTCCAACTCCCTCTTTTGCTCACCTACCTTCTGCTTAGTGGCCTTCACTACCTGCTCCAGAACCATCAGCTCAGTAACTAACACAATGTTTTTACCTAACCTTTTCTCCCTCCAACGCTGGTGTTTCCCCGAAAACGTTTTGACATTCCTCACTGTCGTCCATCCACATTAACTGTCGTCATTATTTGGTGTGGGTGAAGCCGCCTGCCATTGCCACCGTGTGTCATCAATATTACTGTGTGTGGCCCGCATGGCCTCTTGTCACCTCCCTCGGCACACTTGGAACCCCGATCAGTGATATTCATCTAGAAATTATCATTACCAACAGTAAACCTATTAATATCCCAAGAACAATAATTACCCTCTACTCACTATTAAGGCTTCCATAACTTATATCAATGCTCAAGCAACTCTCCTAGGTAAAAAAAATTTAGCTATTCCAATGACAATGACCTTTTGCCTAAACCCCACAATTGATATTTGAATTTTCCTCTTTGCTGAAATTTTTTATTTGAAGCTTTGGTTGTGTAGAGTTCTTTTTGTGAGTAGTGAAAGCTCTTCGCAATAAACATTATTTATTTATAAAATATTAATATCACTAAGAAAATTCCAATTTATTTTAAAATTAATAAATCAAAACATAATCAACTTTTCTCTTCAACTTGAAGACCCATTTGCACCCAACAACACTTTTCCCTTTAGGAAGTTTTATAATATCCCAGGTATTTTTCTTGGCTAAGGAATCCATTTCTTCTTCCATAATCTTTTTCCATTTCTTGCTATCTACATCATCCACTGCTTCTTGATAAAAATAAGGTTCCCCATCATCAGTAATCAACGCAAAATATGAAGCATAATCTTCATAACTTTTGGGTGTTCTTATTTCCCTTGTAGACCTTCATAGAGTAACTAGTTGCTGAATTGGTTCTAGAATTTCTCAAGTTTCCTTTGCTTCTTCACCTTTTTCATCAGAAGTCTCTCCTTCCTCTTGACTTTCTGAAAAACATTTAGTATCCAATTTGGAATTTTTTGACTTGGTGATACTTTTTCCTATTCAAATTTTCGAACATCTGATTTTAAAAGAGAAGATTCATCAAATGTTACATTTCTACTAATGACTATCTTTTGTGAAGAGGGATCCCACAACCTGTATCATTTCACTACATAATCATACCCAACAAAGACATAACTTTTCGATTTTGGATCTAACTTTGAACGTTGATTCCTAGGAATAAGAGCATAGGCATCACAACCAAAAATCTTCAAATGTGAATAATCACAAGACTTACCGACCAAACTTCTTCAGGAATTTTTACAGTTTATGGCAACCGAAGGTGATCTATTAACTAAATAAAAAGTAGTAAATACAACTTCTGTCCACAACTCCTTTGACAGGTTAGCATTGTTGATCATGCTTCTGGCTCTTTCCATAAGGGTTCGATTCATACGTTCAGCAACGCCATTTTGATGAGGATTATTAACAACAGTTTTATGCCTAACAAGGAAAACGTACCAGCGAGGGTGTCGAGGTGGACGGTGTGTTCTATAGTTAATCATCGAATGGAGATCTAAGGGAAGAAGAGAGTAACAAGGGGATTCACGGATGTGTGTTGAAAAAATAAATAACGTAATTGGAAAGTGAACCAAAGCCCTATAAATGATTTGGAAATAAAAGTTGGGATCATATTAAGTTGCGCGGAGTGTGGAGAAGTTGGTTATGTAGGGATGCAGAGAAAACACATTTCCCTGCACTTCCCCATATGAGTTTTATTTTCCACTAATAATAATATTTTTCTAGAAATTGTCTTCTTTTTTTGTAAATTTGGTAGTACCTCTCTATTCATTCAACTAATCAAAATAGCAGCAGATTATATACTTGGTAGCCTCAACCCGCCCATAGGAAACCAGGTCTGTTGGCCACCTCAAAGAGTTATAAGCCAACCAAAATTGGAACAATTTAAATCTATCCCTAGCTACTTTAATAGGTCTATTATCTACTACATAAAGTGACATATAAACAAAATAAATGATATCCACTCTTTTCATATCAAACAAAAAATAAGAAACCTTTCAACTCATTCATCTGACAATACGAGGGGTTTCGGATCCTTGACACTTGACTCGGGCATATCAACTTGGTTCATGCTTTGCAGTTGTTGTTCTATTCGACCAAGGCATACATTCTAATGATGTTGCTAGAGGTGAATTCCCTGGATATCCCTGTGCATTTCTGCTAATATGGAGGCTACCTTTGGGTGTCCTCCTACCTCTTGAATAGTGACAATGGCTTTAGCCATTAAACACTTCATAGTCCAATAAATATGAATAGACTGCTTAAATAATGATAGTCTGCCTCTAGTGTTCCCAGGGTCAGTAAGCATCGAATCCATCTCGTGATCAGGGATGTCTTCCTCCACTTTAGTTTTAAGGTCTTGTTCCCATCAAGAAATAAAGTATTTTACACGACCATGTGTCCCCACTCCATAGTCATGGAAGAGAATCTGCATAATTTCCTTGCCACATTTCCTTCCCCTTTTACTAGGCCCCACTTTTGCCTTTCCTTTGTCCTTTCTCTCTCTTTTTCCAGCCTACACTTTCACCATTTTTGTTTAAGGCTGGTCTCCCAGCAGCTGAACATTCACCCAAATCCACACCAGAGTTCTCCCCCGATGTGCAAAGGATTGAGGAAGAGAGATGCTAAGAAGACCTGTAGAAGGAAACTAAATAACATTATTGAATTTAGTTCGTTTACATAGAATATTATCCTGCTTATTGAGGGTCACCACCTCAACCATTTTCATATTTTCTTGATCGTTTGTCCAAATTCCTTTTTCCCTAGAAGTTTTTCTATTTTCAGCCAATGACATCCTCTTAAGCTAATCTGAGAGCAGTATACACTTCTCATATCCCTCAGTTCCAAAAACAAGGCCTCGCAAGCACGCCTCTACGTTCAGAATTTTGTAATAGTTCCACTTCTCAACTTTGGCATGGAGTAAAGACTTGACATACAGGAGTGAGATGTTCCCACTCACTACAGACAATGAGATAGAGCCTGGAAAAATATTGAAACCATTAAACTGGTCAACTAATCCCATGCATCCCAAGAATAAAATCTTGACCTGCTTGGTAATTAAATCAACCTCCCCATCACATAACAACCCAAAGTCTTGCATACTTAGCAATTTACCCTCGACCCTATTGACATAATCAATTGAACCCCTAAACCCCAAATGGTCATTAGGAGACATGCATGCAAGTTCATAAAATTTCCTTACTGAACTAAAAAATTTACAAGCAACGCTATGAAATTCACATGCAGGGTTATCAAAACAATTATAATAATAGACCAGGTCGGAGCTCAGGGTTTCCCCATCACTTTCGCTCGCCACCTCCCCTGCAATCTCCATACCCAAGATACAAAAATTAACCCGACCAACAAAATAATAGACATTGATGGAATTATGAAGGAGTACCATAGCAGGATTTCAATACGAAATTAAAAAAAAAAGACCAGACTAGCAGGGGCTATCAGCGTTATCAAACCATATGAAATTCCTCCCAAATAGAGCATAATCCGAAATAAACATCTTAATTAAACCAGGGTGGTACGCATCCATTCCAAGTGCAGAACAAATAATCGGAGCATACAGACAAAGCCCTTTTCTTATTGCAGAGATAGTCATACTCAGAAAGAGACAAGATATGAGAACATACCCGAGGAACCGATACGTGGAGTTTGCCAACTCCCTCTTCTGCTCACCTGCCTTCTACCCAACTGCCTTCACCACCTTCTCCACAATCATCAGCTCAGTAACTAGCACAATGTTTTTACTCGGACTTTTCTCCCTCCAACACTGGCATTTTCCCCAAAAACGTTCTAACATTCCTCACTGTCTTCCGTGCACATTAACTGTCATCATTATTTGGTGTGGGTGAAGTTGCCCGCCACTACCACCGTGTGTCATCAATATTATTACGTGTGGCCCGCATGGCCTCCTACCACCTCACACCTCCCTCAGCACACTTGGCACCCCAATTGGGGAAATTCATCTAGAAATTATCATTACTAACCCTAAACCTTTTAGTAACCCAAGAACAATAATTACCCTCTACTCAGTATTAAGGCTTCCATAACTTATATCAATGTTCAATCAACTTTCCTAGGTAAAACAAATTTGGCTATTCCAATGACGAAGACCTTTTTCTTAGACCCCACATTTGATATTCAATCTTTCCTCTTTATTAAGCTTTTTTTGTGTGAAACTTTGCTTCTGTAAAGTTTTTTTTTTTTTTTTTTGTGAGTAGTGAAAGCTCTTCACAATAAATATTATTTGTTTATAAAATATTAATATCACTAAGAAAATTCGAATTTATTTTAAAATTTAATTTAATTTTTATTTTTAAATATTGTAATATGTTATAATATACATATATTCAGTGGGGAACTTCCTTGTAAAGAGCTTTATTCTGTGGAGAACTTCCTTGTGAAGAGCTTTCTTTGTGCTGAGCTTTTTCCTCCATGCACTGAAAGCTCCGCACATTAAACATTATTTATTTGGAAAATATTTTAATACCATTACTCGAATTCCAATTTATTCCAAAACTCAATTTTTTTTTTAAATATTATAATATAAAAATACAATAGAAAATTATACGAACAATCACAAAATTGTGGTAGCCGACATCTGGGTCTCTTAGTTGAAAACCAATGGCAAGTTGTTTTTAAAATGCCATTCCGCTAGCGAAGGTGGAGACTCGTACATATTATAATCATCTGAATAAAAATTGGGATACAAGGAAATGTGGTAAAGTGATCCCTGGATTAGTTTATGTTTTGATTTGTATTTAAATATGTAATTGTGTTGACGAAGTATGTGTGGAGGTTGCTGTGTGAAAGAAGCATGTGCAGAGAAGAAATGTTTGTATCTAAAACTTTTATTTTATTGTGGGGGAGAATTTTGTGTAAGAAGAATTAATTAATTAGTAGGAAAATTAAAAAATATATTATAGTATAGCTATTCATCTTTTTTAAAATAAAAAGCGTTATTCATTTTATTTTGAAAATGTGAAAGCTACTTCAAGTATGCCTGCCCATGGATTACAATTTTGCTTTTATCAAGCGAGCCAGTTTTGAGGTGATAGTCGTCCTACAAGATCCATTATCCTTCTCTATTTCAATCTACGTTTCTCTTTCGATGTCAAGTGAGCCTGTCTTTGCCTTCCACTTTTGCAAGCGAGTCTGCTTTAATCAAGTTTTTGCGCTAGCGTGCCAGTTTTTGTCTATAATTCTTCTCTTATTCCAGATTAATCATCGCAGCCGGTGAGTTTATCTCATTATATAATTGAATCTGGTGTGTCATGTTTTCAAGCGACCCTGATCTCTACTCAAGCAAGCCTGCCTATAGGAAGCACTTTATATAGTTTTTGGTAAGAGCTCTCTCAGGTAACTATGCTTACAATAACAAAGTGATCTATGTATGTGTTTCTGGTTCGTTTTTGTATGTTGACATGGACTGTTTCGGTAATCTCTGATGCAAAGAGAGGTTAGACTCTCTGTAATTTGTAAGTCATGCTTCTGTGACTCACTTTCTTTCTTTGAATGTGGTCCGGTTTGTTATATGGGAATGATATTATGTGTTTTCTCGCTGTCACATCGCTGAGAATGTGATAGATGTAAAAATATACTGACATATATAATATATCAGTGTTTTTTTTCTTCTGAAAAAAAAGAAAATGTCAAATATGTCAAATAAATATCTAAAACAATTTTGAATGGATTTACTTCATGATTATTGACAATTATTAAAATTTATGACAAATGTGGAAAATGCATCATAATTGTGAAATCACATATTTAGTATCGCAATAAGTTCAATATAAACATGATAGATAAAGTCCAATAAATTGAAATATCATGATCCAATATGACACAATATTCAGTGTATAACATCTTACAAAATTTAAACATAAATTTTGTAATTTACAAAATGCATCATAATCGTGAAATTACATAAACAGGTTATGAGATCTACATTGATCGCAATAAGTTCAATATCATATCACAGTGGTAGGTAAAGTGTTGTAAATTGAAATGTCATGATCCAATGTGACGCTAAGTCATCTTTACTTTAGAACGAAATTCAACATATAAATGAGATGAATAGATTTTATTACAGTGAAAATATGAAAAAGTGAAAACTAGATTTAGAATGGGATTATTTATTATAAAAATGATGTTATATTGTTTTTTTTAATTTTTTAAAATGTTTTAAATCACATAGGGTTTACTAAAAGTTATTGGTGAATAAATATATTAAAATATTTTGCAGATAACATATTGACTATGTTATTAATTATTAAATAAAATATTTATATTAATTTAATATATTGTAATAAATGTACAATTTTAAAAATAATAATAATATATGAAAATCACAATATTAACAATTATGGCAAAAAAAATTAAAACAATATTATCATATAAAATTTTATAATATAACATTATATATTAAAAATATTCATATCATAGTAAAGTTTCATTAAGTCACATATATTATAAAATTTAAACATATATTTCCAACATTTTTTACCCATTAATTTCTCTTAATTAATTAACTTATGTACTATTAAAAATTTGTCTAAAATAAATATACATTTTCATTAATATCCATTTTCCCGAGATAGCTTATTATTACGCCATCTGTACTCAACTTTTATAATAAAAATATGATCAAAATCCCAATATTTACATTTAAGCATAAAAATCTCAAATAAAAAATTAACATTCTAAATTTTCTACAATTTTAAAACTATGCTTGTGCATGACTATGCTTTATACAATTTTAGAACTATGCTGGTGTATGACTATGCTTTATAATGGTTTTTAATTTCTCATCCGTGCTCAACATCTTTTTCATTTGATTATATGGTAGAAATGCCCATTACTCAAGATTAGCCATTAACATATACATCAACATCTACATCAAACCCATAATCCAATTTTATGGAAGAAACTTGGATTTAGGTGAAAAATGCAAGGTAAAGCAAAGAAGAGATTATAGAATTGTCTTAGGACTTTTCTTTGACCAAGATTTTATAAAAATAGTCACTCTTACTTGTTCAAACTAAATTTAATCTGTTTGCCATGCATATTCCCCTAGTCCCCACACTAAAGAATGCAGGCCCCTAGTCCCCCACACTAAAGAATTCAGGTATACTGCAGACTTTGGCCTAAAAACGCAAAGTAAACCAAAGAAGATACTTACAAATTGTAAACAAAAGAAGATATTTACAAACTGCAGACTTTGACCAAAATTTAAGGAGAACTTTCCTCGTGGTCCCCACACTAAGAATTCAGACATATTGTGCCCTTCTAAATTTTCATTGAAGGTCTCTTGGTCACCGTCCAATTTAGCGGCATAGCCGACGATCCATTGCCAAAGGTTCTCAATGTCTAGATCAGATTGCACCCTTCAGAGGTGAGAAATAGTAGCCTACATTTTTCCCTGGTTCTTTTTCTTTTACCTAAAACTATGCTAATGTTTTTTTTTCATTTACCTAAAACTGTGTTAATGTTTTTTTTTTATTTTACCTAAAACTATACTAATTTAGAAGCAAACCCATGAGTAAAACCCAAATAGCTATTTAAAATATCTGACATTATAGTATTGGCATCTCTATTGAGAATCGTCTTTTGCATTGAATTGCATAAGGTTATTTCCAATCATCTAATGGGCATCTCAACTATACTAATTTAGAAGCAAACCCATGAGTAAAACCCAAATAGCTATTTAAAATATCTGACATTACAGTATTGGCCTCTCTATGGAGAATCATCTTTTGCATTGAATTGCATAAGGTTATTTCCAATCATCTAATTGGCATCTCTATTGAGAATCATCTTTTGCATTGAATTGCATAAGGTTATTTCCAACCAGTTGTAATAACCAAACTACATCAGTGTACCTATGCAATTCCAGATTTTTCTAACTTGTTTTATGTTATTATGATACATTTGTATTAAATCTAAACACGTGGCCCAATTCATGTCTATGTGAAGGCATCCTTCATCCCCAAGTTAGGCAAATGCTTTCGAAGATGGAAGAAGTAGCACTCAGCAATAATAGAGTAAGATATGTTATGTACTAAAGCATCAAATGTTGAATTGTAACATGAAGCAAATTTCAGAACCTCATATTAATTACTTGTTCAAGTTCATGTCTCTATTCAATCATTCTTCATTGGTTACCACTTGAAAAGATAGGATTTGATGCAACATATATAACATCGTTTTTTATTAGTCCCTACCACCTGCAGCATGGCAGGGACTATTGTAATCGTTTTTATTCCCTACTATTAGTCGCTTTTAAGTTTAAGCTAAAGTTTTTAACTTTCATTCTTATTTTATGTTTTAAATAGTCTATCAAATTGATCTGAAGGTTTTGATGGCCAATAAGATGTTTCATCATCTTATTTGGCCTTTTCCCAATGCAGTCGAGGGAGGTAGGTTATCTTATAACTTCATTACACTTATTGATTTGATTTCTATTTGGTACTAGAAGTAATGCTAGCATTAATCGGTAAGCATTAAATGTTTGATGTTTGTTTGTTTCAAAAGTTATGTAATAGTATACAAAGGGAAGCCTACAAAGGGCAGGTGCATTCCATGATGGTTGTGTGCATGCCTTCCAGATGGCTATGTGCATGCCTAACAACTTACCTACCACTTATTGAAGCTTCTTTACACTTCAGAAGACCTACTCAGATACTCCAGCCCAAGAACTCACCCACCGCACTCTTCCCACCACTTTGTCCATCTCTTCCGTCGCCTTTTCGAATGTTTATAGTTTTTTTAGGAGCTCCGCTAGCGCCCACTCCACTAGCATCGCAGAGCTCTCGGTGCAACCCTGAGAATTCAAAGGGTTCAAATAATTAAAAAGGATTGGTAACCCCATTAAAATAATAGAGACGAGAAAGCTTCTTAGTGCGTGCCTGAGTGAATGCTTTGACTTTGATTCGACTCAGATTTAGCTGGGGATCATCGGCCTGCTGCATCAAAATGTCCACCATATCCTTCACCACATAATTCTCCACGCCCTTCCTTTGCCTTTCGTGTTCTTCCAACACCTCCACCAGGAAATCATCCAACCTCTTGCTCAGCTTCTTCATATGCCTGACATAACCACATAGATTCTTTTGTCACCTTTTCAAATGTTTTTGGTTTTTTCAGGAGCTCCTCCAGTGCCCACTCCACTAGCATCGCAAAGCTCTCGGTGTCGCCTGTTATGATGTCCTGCATAAAAAGAATTCAAAGGGTTTAGAGAATTAAAAAGGATTGGTAACCCCATTAAAAAAAATAGAGACGAGAAAGCTTCACAGTGCTTGCCTGAGTGAATTCTTTGACTTTGGTTCGACTCAGATTCGACTCAGATTCAATTGGGGATCATCGACTTGCTGCAACACAACATTCACACATCCTTTGTTTTCTACTTCTGTGGAGGTAAAGCCTTCAAGTTTTCTTTCACTTATTTTAAATTATTTAAATCAATCCTGCACTTTTCTTTTGAAGCTTCGCTTTATTGCGGAATTAGAGTTTCACTTTGTTTTAAATTAAATTTATGAAGAAATCACGAGACATTTTGTCACATATACTCAAAATTCATAAAAAAAAAATTTAACCTTCTTATAATTTATCACAGAATAAATATATAATTCTATGCAATATAAATCTTCTACTTGGATAAGGATTGAATGTAAATCTTATATAACAATTGTATTAATGCTATTCGTTCTGTAACATATTAAACATTCGATTTCAATAATCCAGACATTAGAATTAAAATGTAACTATCGGATTTCTATTAGCATACCACTATAAATTTATTACACCTCCGCTAAACTTGTCAACTCGTTTTTAATGAGGACACAGCTGTATTGTACTGGTTCATTTATATATATCAATTTCCATCCGGATTTCTCTATGACACTTGTGTGGTATACACAGTATATGGAGATCATGATGTATCAAAACTTGATCCACGTCATTGATTGATTTTATTTGTTTGATGACTTTGGGCTAAGGCGGGAACTTGGCGTAGGTAATCCCGCCAAGCCCTAGATCTACGCATTGGCTTTGATCTTCATGTTATTCTCTTCTGTGGGATGTGCTGGTTCACCGGGGTTCTACAACCACTGTGCCTGGAACTCTGTTACAGTGGAAGTTATGGTTTCCCATGGCAACGTCAAGCCTAGCTCGGATATGGAGGTAATTCACATCTTTATAAACCGGCCTGCCATAGAAGAGTTTTCTAATTTCTCTTTCGTCTAGTCCTCAATTTATCTATGCCTTCAGGTTATTAAACTTCTTCGCTGTATTACTTATATTATTGAAGCCATCTGCTTGCCTTTATGTTTAAATGACATATGGGGCAAACCAAGAAGTCAAAAATGGTTCTCTTATTCCATTAACTCTCTGTGAAACAGGGCTACGAGAAAAACGACAGCCATATTTCCTTAGACACTATCCTCAGGTGATTTTCGAATTAGGGGTTTACACTTTTATTGAATTCAATCTATCTTCATCACAAAATGTCTTTCCAGATGTACTCCTTTCGCTTATCTGTTTCATTTTGCAGGTAATGTTTCAAAGTTTTCGTAGCAATTTTCTTCTATGGAGAACCTCACTTGGCAAGATTCCGCTTCTACTTACCCTTCTCAGGATTTCTCCAAGTATGCTTCGAAGGGTTTGTCGTTTTACACAAATGACCTTTAAGATGATCTATACATACGAATTTTCTTGATTTCTAGTCTTGGAAGCTTTGAAATTTATTTTTGGGACTTACTGTTCCTCACGAGAACATTACTGTAATATATTTAGGGAGTTTAGACAAAGAATTCCACTTTGGAAACCCTGTAATTTTTTTAAAGGGTTTTTTTTTTTTTGAAGATTTTAGTTCGGTTCGATTATCACAGTTTGAGTGTTCTGGGTTTTTCCCAATATAATTAAAATCGATGGAACTGATGATTTATAGCACTGTTTTCTTATTTCTATAACTATAACTTCGTTTTATATAATTTTATGTAAAAAATCTTGGAATTTTTCCGTCTTGCGCATTTCTTGCTATGTCTATCCAGACCATGCTTTCGATGCATTTACTAGGTTTACTATTTTGATTTCAATGTCGAAGACGAATTGTTTCCTTAGTTGTTTGCTATTGTTTATGTTTAAGGAATTTCTCATGCAAGATTTATTTGGTTAAACCTTAGCTTTACACTGCTATTACCTGCATAAAATGATTCTTCTTAATATATTCCTGTATGTGAATACTATATAAATATTTACATTTGATTCTTTCAGGTGACCGGACCACCGTTTTCCACTGTCCGAGTATTTATAATTTAATACCTGAAAGACAACTAGGTTTTGGGATTGGGATCTTTACCCTAACCCTTACCTGATAGTCTACTACTGTCATAATTGATTTCTATAGTTAAACAGTTGAAAATGATATTCTTACAGCTTTGAAATGATTGTAATCAATACTCTTTATCTTTCCCGTTCAATAGCAAGTATTATTGACATAGTATAAAATATCTATGAAATAATAAGGGTTTGTACAGCATACGTTTTCTTTCTATAGCTTACAGTACTCTTTTCCTTAAGATTAATTTGATTCTACTTGGTAGGTCTAATTTCTTTGAAGAGAAAATACAAGCTAAATTTTTGTGCACAACTTCACTTTTTTTTGTTTCTAGTGATTATTTCCTATTTCATGAAATATCGCTAAATTTTTTCCAGAATCCATCATTCTTTCATAATAGTACTTCTAGGAAAAATCACAGCATTTAGCTCTATAAGTAATTCTTTTCTAACAGTGAAATATAAAATTACTAACATTAATCAATTGAAAATACAAAATCTTTTGCACTACTATACATACCATTCTGATAACAGTATTTTAACAAGTATAAGTCACATAAACTATTAGTCATAGCTCTGCATGTATACTTATCTGAATTTAATAAATGATTCAGCCGTGGTCCTCCCAACCATCAAGCGAGGCAATTACATCCTCCTTGCCCCCGTGCTCCAAACTGAATGGTACGGGTTAACAATGGAATTTTCTTTCTACTGTGACCTCAAGACACCTAGTCTAGTCAGTACCATAAGTTTTAGGAAATTTCTAAGTGTAATTCCACTGGCTACAACTAGCTCAAGAATCTCTCACTCTTTCCTTTTCCCAAAATACAGAGCCCCTACCCCTCCCTAGGATCAGTCCTTTATCCTTAGAGGAGTAAGTAACTATTTTCCAACTATTCCCCAACCCCTTTTCAGTTCTTGGAAACATTTTACCATCAACTTTTTACTTTCCTTATCCAGTTATTTCTCATAACAGTTTTTTTTTATTAAATAACATTAATTGTCTCAGTTTTTTATTAACAAAACAATAAAATTACTTAACTAGTTAACAATAATGTAGATGTCACAACTTCCCTCGTGGAAGTAACATCGTCCTCGGTGTTTCATTCTAGCTCTGAAAAGAGTTCTGGGTAAGCCTTCCGTATGAACCCTTCATCCTCCCAAGTAGCTTCATCTGGGCTGAAGTGCTTCCATTTCACTTTCACCTTGGTGATAACTCACTTTCGGAGCATGATTTCCCTATGGTCAAGTTTACGTTGCGGCTCTACTAGAAATTTTGTGTTCGGTTCTACCTGCAACAATAAATAATTTTCTGGTCAATTTCTCACAAAGGAAATCACTTTACAAGTTAGGATTGCATTACCATCCTACCTCTATATGCTGCCAATGAATTACATGCTTTGAATCATGTACATAACGCTTCAACAGGGATACATGAAATACATTGTGTACTCGGATATGGCTGGGTAATGCTAGCCGATAGGCTATAGGTCCTACCCTCTCCAAAATTTCAAAGGGTCCACAAAATTTGGGAGCCAATTTGACACAAGAGGGCCACTACAAGGTACTCCTTTTTGGCTTGATCCTTACGTACACATGATCTCCTACTGTGAACTCTCGATAGGACCTTTTCTTATCTGCATAGATGTTCTGACGATCTTGTGCAGCCTTCAAATTTTGTCTTATTTTCCTCACCTTTGCTTCCATCTCAGCAAGCATTTCGGGTCCCAACATTAGTTTTGTATCGGGGCTGCTCTAATTTATGGGCATGCGACACTGCCTCCCATACAAGACCTCGAAAGGACTCATTTTTATAGATTCTTGATACCCATTGTTGTAAGAAAATTCAACAAGGTGTAGAACTCTTCCCATTTAGATGGCTGCTGCATCACATACGTGCGCAACATGTCTTCTAGTACTTGAGTCACCCGCTCCGTTTGACCATCAGTCTGGGGGTGATAAGCGGTGCTGAAATTTATATGTGTTCCCAATCCTGAGAACAAGGTTTTCCAAAATGCAGATGCAAACTTAACATCTCGATCTGAAGTGACTGTCTTTGGAATTCCATGTAGCCTAAAAATTTCCTTCATGAAAATGTCGGCTATTTGTACAGTCTTGTAAGTAGACTGGATTGGTATAAAATGTGCATATTTACTCAATCTGTCAACCACCACCATTATGGAATCATTTTGTCTTTTTGTTCGCGGTAAGCCTATGATGAAGTCTAGGGATATGAACTTCCACTTCCATTCGGGTATGGGTATGGGCTGCAACAATCCTGCAGGATGTTGAAACTCTACCTTCACCTGCTGACATTCCAAACACTTACTTAGATATTCAGCAATGTTTTTCCACATACCAGGCTAGAAAAATACCTTTCTAATTGTGGTCAACATTTTCTGGTGAACCGGATGACCTGCATAATTGCTGCGATGATATTCATTCATTATCAGCTCTTTCAGGTCCAATCGGTTAGGCACATATACTTTACCTTTGAAGGTTAACATTTGATCTTCATTTATTCCATACTCAGGTGTGCCTCCATGCTTTCTGCTTTCTTCCATTTGTTGCCACAAAAACTGGTACTCAGGATCTTTTTGTGCTTCTTTCTTTACTTGCTCTGAAAATCTATTTTCCAGCTGATTGTAATATAGCTCATATATACCATGTAATTTTCTACTTAATGCATCAGCTACTTGATTTTCTTTTCCTCTGACATGCTGCATATCCATGTCAAACTCACTTAGGAAGGCATTCCATCTTGCCTATCTTGAGATCAAATCTGGTTTCTTGAAGTAACTCGTCAAACTGCTATGATATGTTTTTAACACAAAATTTTTGCCCAACAAGTAGTGTCTCCATACCTAGAGCACATGAACTACTGCTGTCAATTCCAAATCATATGCGGAATATATTTTCTCATGATCCTTCAACTTTCTGGATTCATACACAATCACCTTGCCTTCCTGAGACAACACTGCCCCAACACCTTCTTTACTTGCGTCCGTCCATACTTCGAATTATTTGCTGGGGTTAGTTACCCTTAACACAGGAGCAGTAGTCAAGAGTTGTTTCAGTTTTTCAAAATTGTTTCGACATTCCATAGTCCATTTGAAAAATTTTCCTTTCTTCTGCAAGGAAGTAATAGGAAAAGAAATTCTGGAAAAACCTTCAATAAATCTTCAGTAGTACCCAGCTAGCCCCATAAAGGATCTAATATCTACCACGTTCTGGGGTACCCGCCATTCCATAATTGTTTTGATCTTCTCGGGATCAACTACAATTCCGTCAACGGAAATAACGTGTCATAAATACTGGATTTCTGTTTTAAATAAATCACACTTGCTGAACTTTGAGTACAACTGGTGTTTTCTTAGCATTTCCAGCACAATCCTCAAATGTTCTCTATGCTCTTCCTGGTTTTTAGAATAGATCAAGATATCATCTATAAAAATAAGTACAAAGTTATCCAGGAAGGGATGGAAGAGCCCATGCATTAGTCTCATAAAGGTTGTTGGTGCGTTTTTTAACCCAAAGGGTAACACCACAAATTCGTAGTGACCATACCTTGTACGAAATGTTGTCTTGCAAATGTCTTCCTCCTTAATTCAAATCTGGTGATACCCCGATCTCAAATATATCTTGGAAAACACCGTGGCTCCTTTTACTTGATCAAATAGATCATCAATCCTTGGTAAAGGGTATTTATTCTTGACAGTTAATTTGTTGAGTTGCCTATAATCCATGCACATATGCATGGTCCCGTCTTTCTTTTTCACGAACAGAACTGGAGCTCCCCAAGGTGACACACTTGGGCGAATGTACCCCTTATTGAGCAGTTCCTGTAACTGCATCTTCAACTCTGTTAATTCTGGCACACTCATTCTATAAGGAGCCCTTGATACGGGGGAAGCTCCAGGAATTAACTCTATAGTAAAGTCAATGTCTCTTCTTGGTGGTAATCCAGGAATATCTTCTGGACAAACATCCAGAAATTCTTGCACCACTGGTATACTTTCCATTGTATGCGACTTCTCCTTAGAGTCTGCATATCCCACCTAAATAGTATATATCTAGCACCCCTTAATTATACATTTACTCATTTGGGATGTTGTTATTGGGCGTAACTGTAATGGTTTTCTGATTCCTTGAATTCCCTTCTAGGTTCCATCATGCATTCTGTAATAAATAACTTTTTCCTTATAGTCCACTAGGGTCCAATGCTTTTCTAGCTAATCCATGCCTAAAAAAACATCATAGGATCCTAATGGCAGAACATTCAGATCTACTTGTAACTACTGATTTGAAATTTCTAATATACAGTTCGGAATTTTAGTAGTCACTTTATGCTTTGCCCCAGTGGCTAGTTGTACTAGCCAAGAATTTTTAAATTTCCGATCTTTCAATTTACACAACTCTACCACCCTAGGACTAATATAGCTCAAACTTGTGCTTGGATCTACTAAAATAGAAACAGACTGAGTTAGTATTTTACCTTATAGCTCAATCATCGTGGGTTGATAATCCGCTTGCCTATCCTCCAATGCCACATTAATACGGGGAATGTTTCATGCTAGATCACCCATAGTAGAAGCTTCCTGCAAGTTTGCTATAGCATCATTTCTTGTTCGCTGTGGGCAATTTTTGTAGTAATGTGCTTCACCACACCCCCAACATTGTAAAGGTGGTTTGGTAACCTGCCCTTGCTCAGGCTTGTTGGATGCTTCTGTAGGATTTTCATCTACTGGCCATCTAGTCCTCTAATGATTTCTGCCAAACTGTTTGCTACCAGGATTTTGTGCAGAAATCTTAAAGTTGCCGCTTTTAGCACCCTTGAAATTCAAAATACTTTTTTGTCATTTCTTTGGCTGCTAAGTCTTTCCAACCTCCTCTTTTTCCTTGGATTGTTGATAGCACATTCATTCTTTACGAATGGCCTCATCCATAGTTCACGGATTTACAAATTCTATTCTCTCTTTCATGTGTGTTGGCAAGCTGCTCAGAAATCTCTGCACCTTAGCCTTCTCCTCTCGAAGATATGGAACATAGCGTAATAGGGAGGTAAAATTAGTAATATAATCATCCATGGTCATCTATCACAGCTTTAGATCATGAAATTCTTTAGCTTTTTCATCATAAAATCTTTCAATCAGGTACTTGTCCTTGAAGTATTGCTGGAATGATTCCTAGGTGACGTATTGTTCTTCAATACTGCGTACATTCTTCACATCCTCCCACCACAGAGTGGCTTTCTCTCTTAGCTGATATATTGCTAATCTGGCCTTCAGATTGCTATTATATTCATACACCTGAAAATACTTATTCATATTTACTAACCATGCCTCTGCCACCTCCTCAGCCTCATCATCAAATGTTGGTGGTTTTATTTTACGAAATTATCCTTGAAGTTCTAATTTCTTCCTCTTGACTTTCTGCGGATCTGACAAGTTGCCAGATTCTGCCTTATTAAAATTTTTATTCTTACTTCACTGAGAGGGGCTCATTTCCACCCTTTCTGTAGTGTTATTTCCTATTTGTTGCTCATTTTCTTCTTGCACACCTCTATCAGTACTGGGATGTTCCACCTCCTGGTTTTGTTTATCTGACAGAATTTTTAATATATTTTCCTAGTCTTGCAGTAATCGCTCATTATATTTTCAAACGCACACCATTTCCTCCTGCAGTTGTTGAACAGTATTTAACAGGCAACTAGTTTGGTGATGTTGTTCTTCTAACAGCCTACTAGTTTTCTGCTGTTGTTCGACACTTAGCTGGACCCACATCTCTGGGTTCATCACTGGTTGTATTTGGGGTTACCCAGTGTCTTGAGGGGGTTGCTGCGAGGTTCCTCTTTCCATGATGTTCTTGCTAGATTGCTAAATTCTTTCTCTGTGCATCATTTACACACAGCTTCATCGTTAGTTGACCCTTAGGGTCCCAGCGTATGAACGCTGCTCTTATACCACTTGTCACATATACTCAAAGTTCAAAAAAAAAAAATTAACCTTCTTCTACTTTATCACAGAATAAATATTTAATTCTATGCAATATAAATCTTCTACTTGGATAAGGATTAAATGTAAATCTTATATAACAATTGTATTAATGCTATTCATTCTGTAACATATTAAACTTTCGATTTCAATAATCCATAAATTTAAATTAAAATGTAAGTATCAGATTTCTATTAGCATACCAATATAAATTTATTACACCTCCGCTAAACTTGTCAACGCGTTTTTAATGAGGACACATTTGTATTGTACTGGTGCATTTATATATATCGATTTCCATCCGGATTTCTCTATGACACCTGTGTGGTATACACAGTATATGGAGATCACGATGTATCAAAACTTGATCCATGCCGTTGATTGATTTTATTTGTTTGATGACATTGGGCTGAGGCGGGAACCTGGCCTAGGCAATCCCACCAAGCCCTAGATCTACGCATTGGCTTTGTTCTTCATGTTATTCTCTTCTGTGCGATGTGCTGGTTCACCAGGGTTCTACAGCCACTGTGCTCGAAACTCTGTTACAGTGGAAGTTACGGTTTCCCATGGCAATGCCGAGCCCAGCTCGGATATGGAGGTAATTCACATCTTTATAAACCGACCTGCCATAGAGGATTTTTCTACATTCTCTTTCGTCCGGTCCTCAATTTATCTATGCCTTCAAGTTATTAAACTTCTTCGTTGTATTACTTATATTATTGAAGCCATCTGCTTGCCTTTATGTTTTAAATAACTTATGGGGCAAATCGAGAAGTCGAAAATGGTTCTCTTATTCCATTAACTCTCTGTGAAACAGGGCTACGGGAAAAACGGCACCCATATTTCCTTAGATGCTCTCCTTAGGTGATTTTATAATTAGGGGTTTACATTTTTATTGAATTCAATCTATCTTCATCGCAAAATGTCTTTCCAGATGTATTCATTTCGCTTATCTGTTTCATTTGGTAGGTAATGTTTCAAAGTTTTCGTAGCAATTTTCTTCTATGGAGAACCTCACTTGGTAAGATTCTGCTTCTACTTACTCTACTCAGGATTTCTCTAGGTATGCTTCAAAGGGTTTTCCATTTTGCACGAACGGCCTTTAAGATGATCTATACATACAAATTTTCTTGATTTCTGGTCTTGGAAGCTTTGAAATTTATTTTTGGGACTTACTGTTCCTCACGGAAACATTACTGTAATATATTTAGGGAGTTTAGGCAGAGCATTCCACTTTGGAAACCCTGTAATTTTTTTAAAGGGTTTTTTTTTTGTTTTTTAAATATTTTAGTTCGGTTTGATTATCACAATTTGAACGTTCTGGGTTTTTCCCAATATAATTAAAATCGATGGAACTGATGAGTTATAGCACTGTTTTCTCCTTTCTATAACTATAAATTCATTTTATATAATTTTATGTACAAAATCTTGGAATTTTTCCGTCTTGCACATTTGTTGCTATGTCTATCCAGACCATGGTTTCAATGCATTTACTGGGTTTACTATTCTGATTTCAATGCCGAAGAAGAATTGTTTCCTCAGATGTTTGCTATTGTTTATGTTTAAGGAATTTCGCATGCAAGCTTTATTTGGTTAAACCATAGCTTTACACTGCTATTACCTGCATAGAATGATTCTTCTTAAAATATTCCCGTATGTGAATACTGTATAATTTTTTACATTTAATTCTTTCAGGTGACCGAACCACCATTTTCCACTGTCTGAGTATTTCTAATTTTATACCTGAAAGACCACTAGGTTTTGGGACTAGGATTTTTATCCTAACCCTACCCTGAAAGTCTACTACTGTCATAATTGATTTCTACAGTTATACAGTTGACAATGATATTCTTACAACTTCGAAATGATTGTAATCAATATTCTTTATCTTTCCCATTCAACGGCAAGTATTATTGACATAGTATAAAATATCTGTGAAATAATAAGGGTTTGTACAACATACGTTTTCTTTCTGTAGCTTACATTACTTTTTCCGATTAATTTGATTCTAGTTGGTAGGTCGAATTTCTTTGAAGAGAAAATACAATCTAAAATTTTGTGCACAACTTCCCTTTTTATTTCATGAAATATTGCTAAATTTTTTCCATAATCCATAATTCTTTCATAACAGTACTTCTAGGAAAAATCACAACGTTTAGCTCTAGAAGTAATTCTTTTCTAACAGTGAAATATAAAATTACTAACATTAATCAATTGAAATTATAGAATCTTTTGCACTACTGTACATACCATTCTGATAACAGTATTTTAACAAGTATAAGTCACATAAACTATTAGTTATAGTTCTGCATGTATACTTATCTGAATTTAATAAATGATTTAGCTGTGGTCCTCCCAACCATCAAGTGAGGCAATTACATCCTCCTTGCCCCCATGCTCCACACTGAATGGTACGGGTTAACAGTGGAATTTTCTTTCTCTTGTGACCTCAAGACACCCAGTCCAATCAGTACCAGAAGTTTCAGGAAATTTTTGAGTGTAATTCCACTGGCTACAACCAGCTTAAGAATCTCTCACTCTTTCCTTTTTCCCAAAATACAGAACTCCTACCCCTCCCTGGTATCAGTCCTTTATCCTTAGAGGAGTAGGTAATTGTTTTCCAAGTGTTCCCCAACCTCTTTTCAGTTCCTGGAAACATTTTACCATTAGCGTTTTACTTTCCTTATCGAGTTATTTCTCATAACAATTTTTTTTTATTAAATAACATTAATTGTCTCAATTTTTTATTAACAAAACAATAAAATTACTTGAACTAGTTAACAATAATATAGTTGTCACACATTTTCTTTAAAATTTATTTGTCATTTTTATTTCTGACCCGACATTTACTTTCAAAATAGTTGAAGACTACGTTTACTTTGGTAGTTAGGGATTTTTACCACATAAGGAAAGGAAAAACTCACCATAAAAAAATACATACTCATAATTTTCTGATGCCATTGGCACCGTAAAATCCGACGTTTACCTCGAGTTTCCGTCTTGCTCTTAGTATTTTTCCGCGGGGTCTACAAGGCTGGGATACTTGCAGGAAATTTGCGCTTTTTCCATGCATATACAGATTGAATCTTTACATGAATAGCACCCTGGTTTGCCTCTAGAAGCCTCGCCATTGGCATCGTTGACGTCGACCAAATTTTCTTTATTTTGGCGAGTCCAAAAATAGTGTGTTCCCCTGTATTTAAAGTTTTTTCTCCAATTTTAATTGATTTTATTTCGGCATTCACGAGCAGAATAACCAGAATATCCTGGGCCCCCTCCTCCTCCTGCAGCACCGTATCAACCCTAGAATGGCCCCTACATGTTTGCAGCCAACGCCCCTTACCATGTTCCATATGCCCACCGGGATCCACATCCACCTCCCCACCATGCCTATCACTCCCACCAGCCTTATTACCACCATTACAACACCAGCGGCACTGGCGGTTCTATGATGGGCCACCAGAACTATCCCCTGCCACAGGGCAATGGAGGTGGAAGTGGTCATATAGCATGCGCCTTCTTTGTCTGCCCTGGTCAATGAATCCTCCAGCAGCGCTCACTACCCAAACAAACATACCATGTGTGCTTTGCCAACCAAGACAAACATACCATGAGTGCTTTCCCAACCGTTTTCCTGCGGTAGTTTCCCTCCTTCGGTACCTGATTGATTAAAATAAAACTTATCAAGCAGCTCATACAAGCGTAATACATGCGATGAAGTCACAGGTGGCACGTTGCATGATCTTCATAAAAGTAAGAAAGTTAAACGAAATTTAATGTTCTGTGCTGTTAGCTATAATATCTTGGTTTAGGTGAAGCATAGTCTTCCATGTGATTGAATACTTTGTTCATTGTATCATCTATTTGTTTTTCTAATAATACTGAACCGCTATCTTATTATCAAATTTCACTCACAAAAATAAATAAAACACCCAAAACAATTATCGTTATCTAAAACGGATGGCCATAGTTTCTAAATATTATATTTTTGTTTTTATGACGAAATGCCTTTATAATATTCATAAGTCAAAATCAATCCATAATAGATTTCCATAAATTGATTTAGTAAACATTTCATGCTATAATTTATTTCTTTAAAATTCACGACTTTAAATGGATGGAACTTGTGGTCTCGAGTTGTGACGACACAATTCACAATTTTAAAATTCAACTTGTGGCCTCGGGTTGTGACGGCACAATTCTCAATTTTAAAATTCATAAAAAATTAACCAAAACCAATTCACTTTTGCGCTTTAACAACCATTAAATAGATTAATATGGTGGACGTTATAGGCTATTAGCAATTACAGATTCTTCATTTAATCAAAACCAATTCAAGTATGCGCTTTAACAACCATTTAAAAGATTAATATGGTGGACCTTATACACTATCAGCAATTACAGCTGGGAATAACAAGCTCATCAATTACACCTGGCACTACAACATAAAGGGGGGTTTTAAGACAATATTTAAGACAATTTTTGGGTAAATTGTCTTAATTTGAGACAAAAGAAAACTTGTGTATTGTCTTAAATATTTTCTTTAAGCGGGTGTCTCAAATTAAATCGTCTTAAAATTAAATCAT